>OZ009940.1:27211902-27403670 GCA_963932045.1 Caenorhabditis sinica
GCAATTTTGCTCCCAGACAAGATACAGCAAATCTGAGCATAGACTCGGAATCCTCATGAAATTTCGCATCTTTTGAGCCTAAAATCATGCGTTTTGGACAACATTGACGTTTCTTAGAAAAGCCTCAAAACGCGCCGAAAAAACACTCATTTTTGAAGGAGGAAAATGACCTATTTGAGATGGTTTTTAATTATTTGAACGTGTTCCACTTATCGACTCGTGACCTAGTCATAAAATTGAAAAACTTTGTGGAAGAAAAACCGCAATATACTCCAATAGGTGAAACCTCAAAACTTTCCCAAATTCCAAAAATCAACGGGAGATCGTTGAGTATGCCGAAAAAGTGGGTTCAGTTCTGATATGTTCCTGGAAGATTGAACAAATTCTAATCGGTAATACTTCGTCTAGACACGAAATAAAAAGACTTCATGGAGAAAAAACACAACTATACAAGAATATGTGATACCTCACCCGTACCTCCCGTTATGCCGGCTTTCCTTTGATGAATCGAGAACAACGATGTTAGTTCCAAAATTTCCCTGGAGCAGAATTCGATCAATTAGCGATTTTCGACATTATCACATGTGCACACGACTATTCATGGAAGAAACTCAGACCCGTGTTTTCAATTTTCACACTTTGCTGAAACCCCCATTTCACCGGAATCCATGGTGAGGCCTCTCAAAAACCGGGTATGAGCGACGTCGATTCCAGAATCGCGCAACAGTAGGAATTCATGAATTTTGGTTTTTCGTCATGCTCAGATGATGTGTCAAGTGTCTATGGAAAGACATTCAAGGGTATATGTCATTTACCATTTCAACCCCGCATCTCAATATCGCCAAAATCAACGGGAGGCCTTTGAAAAATTGAAGAAACTAAGCTCAGTTCCAAAAAATTGCGAGTTGATTTTTGGCTCAAACTAGGACAACTTTGTCAAAACAGTATGATGATTGTTTCCAACGGATGATATGTGGGGCCGGACGTCATGTGTCAAAAGTGGTCCCCCAGGCCATCTGACGGAAGTCAATTTTCTGAAAAATTTCCACTCATTTTACTAAAATCACCGCAATTTTGCTCTCAGACAAGATACAGCAAATCTGAGAATAGATTCGGAATCCTCATGAAATTTCGCATCTTTTGAGCCTAAAATCATGCGTTTTTGACAACATTGACGTTTCTTAGAAAAGCCCGAAGACGCGCCGAAAAAGAGCTCATTTTTGAAGGGGAAAATGACATATTTCAGATGGTTATTGATTATTTGAACGTGTTCCACTTATCGACTCGTGACCTAGTCATAAAAATGAACAACTTTGTGGAGTAAAACCTAAAACATACAGCAATAGGGTCATACCTCATTGATGTCCAAAATTCCGAAAATCAACGGGAGGACGTCGAATATAGCGGGAAAAGTGGGTTCATTTCTAGATGGTTCCTCGAGGTTTGAACGGATTCCAATTGGTACATCTTCATGTAGGCATCAAAATATTCGACTTCATGGAGGAAAATCAAAAAAATACAGAAATATGTCTTTTCTCACCTAACCTCCCGTTTCCCGGAATCCATGGTGAGGCCTCTGAAAACCGGGAATGAGCGACGTCGCTTCCAGAATTCCGCGGCGGGAATAATTGCTTAATTTGTGATTTTTAACATTCTCACATGTAAGCACGACTATTCACGGAAAAAACTCAGAGGGGTATTTTCAATTTTTGCTCTCGACCGAATCCTCGAAATTCTCACTAGTAACGGGAGGCCAGTGAAAATTTTGAATAGTGAAAATCGTTCCTAAAAATTGCAAGTGGATTTTTGACTGAAACTTTGACAACTTCATCACAGCAGTACAAATATTGTTTCCAACGGATGATGTGTGGTTCCTGACGTCATGTGTCAAAAGTGGTCCCCCAGGCCATCTGACAGAAGTCGATTTTTCAAAAATTATCCACCAAAATCACTAAAATCGCCGCAATTTTGCTCCCAGACAAGATACAGCAAATCTGAGCATAGACTCGGAATCCTCATGAAATTTCGCATCTTTTGAGCCTAAAATCATGCGTTTTGGACAACATTGACGTTTCTTAGAAAAGCCTCAAAACGCGCCGAAAAAACACTCATTTTTGAAGGAGGAAAATGACCTATTTGAGATGGTTTTTAATTATTTGAACGTGTTCCACTTATCGACTCGTGACCTAGTCATAAAATTGAAAAACTTTGTGGAAGAAAAACCGCAATATACTCCAATAGGTGAAACCTCAAAACTTTCCCAAATTCCAAAAATCAACGGGAGATCGTTGAGTATGCCGGAAAAAGTGGGTTCAGTTCTGATATGTTCCTGGAAGATTGAACAAATTCTAATCGGTAATACTTCGTCTAGACACGAAATAAAAAGACTTCATGGAGAAAAAACACAACTATACAAGAATATGTGATACCTCACCCGTACCTCCCGTTATGCCGGCTTTCCTTTGATGAATCGAGAACAACGATGTTAGTTCCAAAATTTCCCTGGAGCAGAATTCGATCAATTAGCGATTTTCGACATTATCACATGTGCACACGACTATTCATGGAAGAAACTCAGACCCGTGTTTTCAATTTTCACACTTTGCTGAAACCCCCATTTCACCGGAATCCATGGTGAGGCCTCTCAAAAACCGGGTATGAGCGACGTCGATTCCAGAATCGCGCAACAGTAGGAATTCATGAATTTTGGTTTTTCGTCATGCTCAGATGATGTGTCAAGTGTCTATGGAAAGACATTCAAGGGTATATGTCATTTACCATTTCAACCCCGCATCTCAATATCGCCAAAATCAACGGGAGGCCTTTGAAAAATTGAAGAAACTAAGCTCAGTTCCAAAAAATTGCGAGTTGATTTTTGGCTCAAACTAGGACAACTTTGTCAAAACAGTATGATGATTGTTTCCAACGGATGATATGTGGGGCCGGACGTCATGTGTCAAAAGTGGTCCCCCAGGCCATCTGACGGAAGTCAATTTTCTGAAAAATTTCCACTCATTTTACTAAAATCACCGCAATTTTGCTCTCAGACAAGATACAGCAAATCTGAGAATAGATTCGGAATCCTCATGAAATTTCGCATCTTTTGAGCCTAAAATCATGCGTTTTTGACAACATTGACGTTTCTTAGAAAAGCCCGAAGACGCGCCGAAAAAGAGCTCATTTTTGAAGGGGAAAATGACATATTTCAGATGGTTATTGATTATTTGAACGTGTTCCACTTATCGACTCGTGACCTAGTCATAAAAATGAACAACTTTGTGGAGTAAAACCTAAAACATACAGCAATAGGGTCATACCTCATTGATGTCCAAAATTCCGAAAATCAACGGGAGGACGTCGAATATAGCGGGAAAAGTGGGTTCATTTCTAGATGGTTCCTCGAGGTTTGAACGGATTCCAATTGGTACATCTTCATGTAGGCATCAAAATATTCGACTTCATGGAGGAAAATCAAAAAAATACAGAAATATGTCTTTTCTCACCTAACCTCCCGTTTCCCGGAATCCATGGTGAGGCCTCTGAAAACCGGGAATGAGCGACGTCGCTTCCAGAATTCCGCGGCGGGAATAATTGCTTAATTTGTGATTTTTAACATTCTCACATGTAAGCACGACTATTCACGGAAAAAACTCAGAGGGGTATTTTCAATTTTTGCTCTCGACCGAATCCTCGAAATTCTCACTAGTAACGGGAGGCCAGTGAAAATTTTGAATAGTGAAAATCGTTCCTAAAAATTGCAAGTGGATTTTTGACTGAAACTTTGACAACTTCATCACAGCAGTACAAATATTGTTTCCAACGGATGATGTGTGGTTCCTGACGTCATGTGTCAAAAGTGGTCCCCCAGGCCATCTGACAGAAGTCGATTTTTCAAAAATTATCCACCAAAATCACTAAAATCGCCGCAATTTTGCTCCCAGACAAGATACAGCAAATCTGAGCATAGACTCGGAATCCTCATGAAATTTCGCATCTTTTGAGCCTAAAATCATGCGTTTTGGACAACATTGACGTTTCTTAGAAAAGCCTCAAAACGCGCCGAAAAAACACTCATTTTTGAAGGAGGAAAATGACCTATTTGAGATGGTTTTTAATTATTTGAACGTGTTCCACTTATCGACTCGTGACCTAGTCATAAAATTGAAAAACTTTGTGGAAGAAAAACCGCAATATACTCCAATAGGTGAAACCTCAAAACTTTCCCAAATTCCAAAAATCAACGGGAGATCGTTGAGTATGCCGGAAAAAGTGGGTTCAGTTCTGATATGTTCCTGGAAGATTGAACAAATTCTAATCGGTAATACTTCGTCTAGACACGAAATAAAAAGACTTCATGGAGAAAAAACACAACTATACAAGAATATGTGATACCTCACCCGTACCTCCCGTTATGCCGGCTTTCCTTTGATGAATCGAGAACAACGATGTTAGTTCCAAAATTTCCCTGGAGCAGAATTCGATCAATTAGCGATTTTCGACATTATCACATGTGCACACGACTATTCATGGAAGAAACTCAGACCCGTGTTTTCAATTTTCACACTTTGCTGAAACCCCCATTTCACCGGAATCCATGGTGAGGCCTCTCAAAAACCGGGTATGAGCGACGTCGATTCCAGAATCGCGCAACAGTAGGAATTCATGAATTTTGGTTTTTCGTCATGCTCAGATGATGTGTCAAGTGTCTATGGAAAGACATTCAAGGGTATATGTCATTTACCATTTCAACCCCGCATCTCAATATCGCCAAAATCAACGGGAGGCCTTTGAAAAATTGAAGAAACTAAGCTCAGTTCCAAAAAATTGCGAGTTGATTTTTGGCTCAAACTAGGACAACTTTGTCAAAACAGTATGATGATTGTTTCCAACGGATGATATGTGGGGCCGGACGTCATGTGTCAAAAGTGGTCCCCCAGGCCATCTGACGGAAGTCAATTTTCTGAAAAATTTCCACTCATTTTACTAAAATCACCGCAATTTTGCTCTCAGACAAGATACAGCAAATCTGAGAATAGATTCGGAATCCTCATGAAATTTCGCATCTTTTGAGCCTAAAATCATGCGTTTTTGACAACATTGACGTTTCTTAGAAAAGCCCGAAGACGCGCCGAAAAAGAGCTCATTTTTGAAGGGGAAAATGACATATTTCAGATGGTTATTGATTATTTGAACGTGTTCCACTTATCGACTCGTGACCTAGTCATAAAAATGAACAACTTTGTGGAGTAAAACCTAAAACATACAGCAATAGGGTCATACCTCATTGATGTCCAAAATTCCGAAAATCAACGGGAGGACGTCGAATATAGCGGGAAAAGTGGGTTCATTTCTAGATGGTTCCTCGAGGTTTGAACGGATTCCAATTGGTACATCTTCATGTAGGCATCAAAATATTCGACTTCATGGAGGAAAATCAAAAAAATACAGAAATATGTCTTTTCTCACCTAACCTCCCGTTTCCCGGAATCCATGGTGAGGCCTCTGAAAACCGGGAATGAGCGACGTCGCTTCCAGAATTCCGCGGCGGGAATAATTGCTTAATTTGTGATTTTTAACATTCTCACATGTAAGCACGACTATTCACGGAAAAAACTCAGAGGGGTATTTTCAATTTTTGCTCTCGACCGAATCCTCGAAATTCTCACTAGTAACGGGAGGCCAGTGAAAATTTTGAATAGTGAAAATCGTTCCTAAAAATTGCAAGTGGATTTTTGACTGAAACTTTGACAACTTCATCACAGCAGTACAAATATTGTTTCCAACGGATGATGTGTGGTTCCTGACGTCATGTGTCAAAAGTGGTCCCCCAGGCCATCTGACAGAAGTCGATTTTTCAAAAATTATCCACCAAAATCACTAAAATCGCCGCAATTTTGCTCCCAGACAAGATACAGCAAATCTGAGCATAGACTCGGAATCCTCATGAAATTTCGCATCTTTTGAGCCTAAAATCATGCGTTTTGGACAACATTGACGTTTCTTAGAAAAGCCTCAAAACGCGCCGAAAAAACACTCATTTTTGAAGGAGGAAAATGACCTATTTGAGATGGTTTTTAATTATTTGAACGTGTTCCACTTATCGACTCGTGACCTAGTCATAAAATTGAAAAACTTTGTGGAAGAAAAACCGCAATATACTCCAATAGGTGAAACCTCAAAACTTTCCCAAATTCCAAAAATCAACGGGAGATCGTTGAGTATGCCGGAAAAAGTGGGTTCAGTTCTGATATGTTCCTGGAAGATTGAACAAATTCTAATCGGTAATACTTCGTCTAGACACGAAATAAAAAGACTTCATGGAGAAAAAACACAACTATACAAGAATATGTGATACCTCACCCGTACCTCCCGTTATGCCGGCTTTCCTTTGATGAATCGAGAACAACGATGTTAGTTCCAAAATTTCCCTGGAGCAGAATTCGATCAATTAGCGATTTTCGACATTATCACATGTGCACACGACTATTCATGGAAGAAACTCAGACCCGTGTTTTCAATTTTCACACTTTGCTGAAACCCCCATTTCACCGGAATCCATGGTGAGGCCTCTCAAAAACCGGGTATGAGCGACGTCGATTCCAGAATCGCGCAACAGTAGGAATTCATGAATTTTGGTTTTTCGTCATGCTCAGATGATGTGTCAAGTGTCTATGGAAAGACATTCAAGGGTATATGTCATTTACCATTTCAACCCCGCATCTCAATATCGCCAAAATCAACGGGAGGCCTTTGAAAAATTGAAGAAACTAAGCTCAGTTCCAAAAAATTGCGAGTTGATTTTTGGCTCAAACTAGGACAACTTTGTCAAAACAGTATGATGATTGTTTCCAACGGATGATATGTGGGGCCGGACGTCATGTGTCAAAAGTGGTCCCCCAGGCCATCTGACGGAAGTCAATTTTCTGAAAAATTTCCACTCATTTTACTAAAATCACCGCAATTTTGCTCTCAGACAAGATACAGCAAATCTGAGAATAGATTCGGAATCCTCATGAAATTTCGCATCTTTTGAGCCTAAAATCATGCGTTTTTGACAACATTGACGTTTCTTAGAAAAGCCCGAAGACGCGCCGAAAAAGAGCTCATTTTTGAAGGGGAAAATGACATATTTCAGATGGTTATTGATTATTTGAACGTGTTCCACTTATCGACTCGTGACCTAGTCATAAAAATGAACAACTTTGTGGAGTAAAACCTAAAACATACAGCAATAGGGTCATACCTCATTGATGTCCAAAATTCCGAAAATCAACGGGAGGACGTCGAATATAGCGGGAAAAGTGGGTTCATTTCTAGATGGTTCCTCGAGGTTTGAACGGATTCCAATTGGTACATCTTCATGTAGGCATCAAAATATTCGACTTCATGGAGGAAAATCAAAAAAATACAGAAATATGTCTTTTCTCACCTAACCTCCCGTTTCCCGGAATCCATGGTGAGGCCTCTGAAAACCGGGAATGAGCGACGTCGCTTCCAGAATTCCGCGGCGGGAATAATTGCTTAATTTGTGATTTTTAACATTCTCACATGTAAGCACGACTATTCACGGAAAAAACTCAGAGGGGTATTTTCAATTTTTGCTCTCGACCGAATCCTCGAAATTCTCACTAGTAACGGGAGGCCAGTGAAAATTTTGAATAGTGAAAATCGTTCCTAAAAATTGCAAGTGGATTTTTGACTGAAACTTTGACAACTTCATCACAGCAGTACAAATATTGTTTCCAACGGATGATGTGTGGTTCCTGACGTCATGTGTCAAAAGTGGTCCCCCAGGCCATCTGACAGAAGTCGATTTTTCAAAAATTATCCACCAAAATCACTAAAATCGCCGCAATTTTGCTCCCAGACAAGATACAGCAAATCTGAGCATAGACTCGGAATCCTCATGAAATTTCGCATCTTTTGAGCCTAAAATCATGCGTTTTGGACAACATTGACGTTTCTTAGAAAAGCCTCAAAACGCGCCGAAAAAACACTCATTTTTGAAGGAGGAAAATGACCTATTTGAGATGGTTTTTAATTATTTGAACGTGTTCCACTTATCGACTCGTGACCTAGTCATAAAATTGAAAAACTTTGTGGAAGAAAAACCGCAATATACTCCAATAGGTGAAACCTCAAAACTTTCCCAAATTCCAAAAATCAACGGGAGATCGTTGAGTATGCCGGAAAAAGTGGGTTCAGTTCTGATATGTTCCTGGAAGATTGAACAAATTCTAATCGGTAATACTTCGTCTAGACACGAAATAAAAAGACTTCATGGAGAAAAAACACAACTATACAAGAATATGTGATACCTCACCCGTACCTCCCGTTATGCCGGCTTTCCTTTGATGAATCGAGAACAACGATGTTAGTTCCAAAATTTCCCTGGAGCAGAATTCGATCAATTAGCGATTTTCGACATTATCACATGTGCACACGACTATTCATGGAAGAAACTCAGACCCGTGTTTTCAATTTTCACACTTTGCTGAAACCCCCATTTCACCGGAATCCATGGTGAGGCCTCTCAAAAACCGGGTATGAGCGACGTCGATTCCAGAATCGCGCAACAGTAGGAATTCATGAATTTTGGTTTTTCGTCATGCTCAGATGATGTGTCAAGTGTCTATGGAAAGACATTCAAGGGTATATGTCATTTACCATTTCAACCCCGCATCTCAATATCGCCAAAATCAACGGGAGGCCTTTGAAAAATTGAAGAAACTAAGCTCAGTTCCAAAAAATTGCGAGTTGATTTTTGGCTCAAACTAGGACAACTTTGTCAAAACAGTATGATGATTGTTTCCAACGGATGATATGTGGGGCCGGACGTCATGTGTCAAAAGTGGTCCCCCAGGCCATCTGACGGAAGTCAATTTTCTGAAAAATTTCCACTCATTTTACTAAAATCACCGCAATTTTGCTCTCAGACAAGATACAGCAAATCTGAGAATAGATTCGGAATCCTCATGAAATTTCGCATCTTTTGAGCCTAAAATCATGCGTTTTTGACAACATTGACGTTTCTTAGAAAAGCCCGAAGACGCGCCGAAAAAGAGCTCATTTTTGAAGGGGAAAATGACATATTTCAGATGGTTATTGATTATTTGAACGTGTTCCACTTATCGACTCGTGACCTAGTCATAAAAATGAACAACTTTGTGGAGTAAAACCTAAAACATACAGCAATAGGGTCATACCTCATTGATGTCCAAAATTCCGAAAATCAACGGGAGGACGTCGAATATAGCGGGAAAAGTGGGTTCATTTCTAGATGGTTCCTCGAGGTTTGAACGGATTCCAATTGGTACATCTTCATGTAGGCATCAAAATATTCGACTTCATGGAGGAAAATCAAAAAAATACAGAAATATGTCTTTTCTCACCTAACCTCCCGTTTCCCGGAATCCATGGTGAGGCCTCTGAAAACCGGGAATGAGCGACGTCGCTTCCAGAATTCCGCGGCGGGAATAATTGCTTAATTTGTGATTTTTAACATTCTCACATGTAAGCACGACTATTCACGGAAAAAACTCAGAGGGGTATTTTCAATTTTTGCTCTCGACCGAATCCTCGAAATTCTCACTAGTAACGGGAGGCCAGTGAAAATTTTGAATAGTGAAAATCGTTCCTAAAAATTGCAAGTGGATTTTTGACTGAAACTTTGACAACTTCATCACAGCAGTACAAATATTGTTTCCAACGGATGATGTGTGGTTCCTGACGTCATGTGTCAAAAGTGGTCCCCCAGGCCATCTGACAGAAGTCGATTTTTCAAAAATTATCCACCAAAATCACTAAAATCGCCGCAATTTTGCTCCCAGACAAGATACAGCAAATCTGAGCATAGACTCGGAATCCTCATGAAATTTCGCATCTTTTGAGCCTAAAATCATGCGTTTTGGACAACATTGACGTTTCTTAGAAAAGCCTCAAAACGCGCCGAAAAAACACTCATTTTTGAAGGAGGAAAATGACCTATTTGAGATGGTTTTTAATTATTTGAACGTGTTCCACTTATCGACTCGTGACCTAGTCATAAAATTGAAAAACTTTGTGGAAGAAAAACCGCAATATACTCCAATAGGTGAAACCTCAAAACTTTCCCAAATTCCAAAAATCAACGGGAGATCGTTGAGTATGCCGGAAAAAGTGGGTTCAGTTCTGATATGTTCCTGGAAGATTGAACAAATTCTAATCGGTAATACTTCGTCTAGACACGAAATAAAAAGACTTCATGGAGAAAAAACACAACTATACAAGAATATGTGATACCTCACCCGTACCTCCCGTTATGCCGGCTTTCCTTTGATGAATCGAGAACAACGATGTTAGTTCCAAAATTTCCCTGGAGCAGAATTCGATCAATTAGCGATTTTCGACATTATCACATGTGCACACGACTATTCATGGAAGAAACTCAGACCCGTGTTTTCAATTTTCACACTTTGCTGAAACCCCCATTTCACCGGAATCCATGGTGAGGCCTCTCAAAAACCGGGTATGAGCGACGTCGATTCCAGAATCGCGCAACAGTAGGAATTCATGAATTTTGGTTTTTCGTCATGCTCAGATGATGTGTCAAGTGTCTATGGAAAGACATTCAAGGGTATATGTCATTTACCATTTCAACCCCGCATCTCAATATCGCCAAAATCAACGGGAGGCCTTTGAAAAATTGAAGAAACTAAGCTCAGTTCCAAAAAATTGCGAGTTGATTTTTGGCTCAAACTAGGACAACTTTGTCAAAACAGTATGATGATTGTTTCCAACGGATGATATGTGGGGCCGGACGTCATGTGTCAAAAGTGGTCCCCCAGGCCATCTGACGGAAGTCAATTTTCTGAAAAATTTCCACTCATTTTACTAAAATCACCGCAATTTTGCTCTCAGACAAGATACAGCAAATCTGAGAATAGATTCGGAATCCTCATGAAATTTCGCATCTTTTGAGCCTAAAATCATGCGTTTTTGACAACATTGACGTTTCTTAGAAAAGCCCGAAGACGCGCCGAAAAAGAGCTCATTTTTGAAGGGGAAAATGACATATTTCAGATGGTTATTGATTATTTGAACGTGTTCCACTTATCGACTCGTGACCTAGTCATAAAAATGAACAACTTTGTGGAGTAAAACCTAAAACATACAGCAATAGGGTCATACCTCATTGATGTCCAAAATTCCGAAAATCAACGGGAGGACGTCGAATATAGCGGGAAAAGTGGGTTCATTTCTAGATGGTTCCTCGAGGTTTGAACGGATTCCAATTGGTACATCTTCATGTAGGCATCAAAATATTCGACTTCATGGAGGAAAATCAAAAAAATACAGAAATATGTCTTTTCTCACCTAACCTCCCGTTTCCCGGAATCCATGGTGAGGCCTCTGAAAACCGGGAATGAGCGACGTCGCTTCCAGAATTCCGCGGCGGGAATAATTGCTTAATTTGTGATTTTTAACATTCTCACATGTAAGCACGACTATTCACGGAAAAAACTCAGAGGGGTATTTTCAATTTTTGCTCTCGACCGAATCCTCGAAATTCTCACTAGTAACGGGAGGCCAGTGAAAATTTTGAATAGTGAAAATCGTTCCTAAAAATTGCAAGTGGATTTTTGACTGAAACTTTGACAACTTCATCACAGCAGTACAAATATTGTTTCCAACGGATGATGTGTGGTTCCTGACGTCATGTGTCAAAAGTGGTCCCCCAGGCCATCTGACAGAAGTCGATTTTTCAAAAATTATCCACCAAAATCACTAAAATCGCCGCAATTTTGCTCCCAGACAAGATACAGCAAATCTGAGCATAGACTCGGAATCCTCATGAAATTTCGCATCTTTTGAGCCTAAAATCATGCGTTTTGGACAACATTGACGTTTCTTAGAAAAGCCTCAAAACGCGCCGAAAAAACACTCATTTTTGAAGGAGGAAAATGACCTATTTGAGATGGTTTTTAATTATTTGAACGTGTTCCACTTATCGACTCGTGATCTAGACATAAAATTGAAAAACTTTGTGGAAGAAAAACCGCAATATACTCCAATAGGTGAAACCTCAAAACTTTCCCAAATTCCAAAAATCAACGGGAGATCGTTGAGTATGCCGGAAAAAGTGGGTTCAGTTCTGATATGTTCCTGGAAGATTGAACAAATTCTAATCGGTAATACTTCGTCTAGACACGAAATAAAAAGACTTCATGGAGAAAAAACACAACTATACAAGAATATGTGATACCTCACCCGTACCTCCCGTTATGCCGGCTTTCCTTTGATGAATCGAGAACAACGATGTTAGTTCCAAAATTTCCCTGGAGCAGAATTCGATCAATTAGCGATTTTCGACAT
Source organism: Caenorhabditis sinica (assembly GCA_963932045.1). Classification (NCBI taxonomy): domain Eukaryota; kingdom Metazoa; phylum Nematoda; class Chromadorea; order Rhabditida; family Rhabditidae; genus Caenorhabditis; species Caenorhabditis sinica. The sequence goes on from OZ009940.1 coordinate 27,224,257, forward strand.
TATCACATGTGCACACGACTATTCATGGAAGAAACTCAGACCCGTGTTTTCAATTTTCACACTTTGCTGAAACCCCCATTTCACCGGAATCCATGGTGAGGCCTCTCAAAAACCGGGTATGAGCGACGTCGATTCCAGAATCGCGCAACAGTAGGAATTCATGAATTTTGGTTTTTCGTCATGCTCAGATGATGTGTCAAGTGTCTATGGAAAGACATTCAAGGGTATATGTCATTTACCATTTCAACCCCGCATCTCAATATCGCCAAAATCAACGGGAGGCCTTTGAAAAATTGAAGAAACTAAGCTCAGTTCCAAAAAATTGCGAGTTGATTTTTGGCTCAAACTAGGACAACTTTGTCAAAACAGTATGATGATTGTTTCCAACGGATGATATGTGGGGCCGGACGTCATGTGTCAAAAGTGGTCCCCCAGGCCATCTGACGGAAGTCAATTTTCTGAAAAATTTCCACTCATTTTACTAAAATCACCGCAATTTTGCTCTCAGACAAGATACAGCAAATCTGAGATTAGATTCGGAATCCTCATGAAATTTCGCATCTTTTGAGCCTAAAATCATGCGTTTTTGACAACATTGACGTTTCTTAGAAAAGCCCGAAGACGCGCCGAAAAAGAGCTCATTTTTGAAGGGGAAAATGACATATTTCAGATGGTTATTGATTATTTGAACGTGTTCCACTTATCGACTCGTGACCTAGTCATAAAAATGAACAACTTTGTGGAGTAAAACCTAAAACATACAGCAATAGGGTCATACCTCATTGATGTCCAAAATTCCGAAAATCAACGGGAGGACGTCGAATATAGCGGGAAAAGTGGGTTCATTTCTAGATGGTTCCTCGAGGTTTGAACGGATTCCAATTGGTACATCTTCATGTAGGCATCAAAATATTCGACTTCATGGAGGAAAATCAAAAAAATACAGAAATATGTCTTTTCTCACCTAACCTCCCGTTTCCCGGAATCCATGATGAGGCCTCTGAAAACCGGGAATGAGCGACGTCGCTTCCAGAATTCCGCGGCGGGAATAATTGCTTAATTTGTGATTTTTAACATTCTCACATGTAAGCACGACTATTCACGGAAAAAACTCAGAGGGGTATTTTCAATTTTTGCTCTCGACCGAATCCTCGAAATTCTCACTAGTAACGGGAGGCCAGTGAAAATTTTGAATAGTGAAAATCGTTCCTAAAAATTGCAAGTGGATTTTTGACTGAAACTTTGACAACTTCATCACAGCAGTACAAATATTGTTTCCAACGAATGATGTGTGGTTCCTGACGTCATGTGTCAAAAGTGGTCCCCCAGGTCATCTGACAGAAGTCGATTTTTCAAAAATTATCCACCAAAATCACTAAAATCGCCGCAATTTTGCTCCCAGACAAGATACAGCAAATCTGAGCATAGACTCGGAATCCTCATGAAATTTCGCATCTTTTGAGCCTAAAATCATGCGTTTTGGACAACATTGACGTTTCTTAGAAAAGCCTCAAAACGCGCCGAAAAAACACTCATTTTTGAAGGAGGAAAATGACCTATTTGAGATGGTTTTTAATTATTTGAACGTGTTCCACTTATCGACTCGTGATCTAGACATAAAATTGAAAAACTTTGTGGAAGAAAAACCGCAATATACTCCAATAGGTGAAACCTCAAAACTTTCCCAAATTCCAAAAATCAACGGGAGATCGTTGAGTATGCCGGAAAAAGTGGGTTCAGTTCTGATATGTTCCTGGCAGATTGAACAAATTCTAATCGGTAATACTTCGTCTAGACACGAAATAAAAAGACTTCATGGAGAAAAAACACAACTATACAAGAATATGTGATACCTCACCCGTACCTCCCGTTATGCCGGCTTTCCTTTGATGAATCGAGAACAACGATGTTAGTTCCAAAATTTCCCTGGAGCAGAATTCGATCAATTAGCGATTTTCGACATTATCACATGTGCACACGACTATTCATGGAAGAAACTCAGACCCGTGTTTTCAATTTTCACACTTTGCTGAAACCCCCATTTCACCGGAATCCATGGTGAGGCCTCTCAAAAACCGGGTATGAGCGACGTCGATTCCAGAATCGCGCAACAGTAGGAATTCATGAATTTTGGTTTTTCGTCATGCTCAGATGATGTGTCAAGTGTCTATGGAAAGACATTCAAGGGTATATGTCATTTACCATTTCAACCCCGCATCTCAATATCGCCAAAATCAACGGGAGGCCTTTGAAAAATTGAAGAAACTAAGCTCAGTTCCAAAAAATTGCGAGTTGATTTTTGGCTCAAACTAGGACAACTTTGTCGAAACAGTATGATGATTGTTTCCAACGGATGATATGTGGGGCCGGACGTCATGTGTCAAAAGTGGTCCCCCAGGCCATCTGACGGAAGTCAATTTTCTGAAAATTTTCCACTCATTTTACTAAAATCACCGCAATTTTGCTCTCAGACAAGATACAGCAAATCTGAGAATAGATTCGGAATCCTCATGAAATTTCGCATCTTTTGAGCCTAAAATCATGCGTTTTTGACAACATTGACGTTTCTTAGAAAAGCCCGAAGACGCGCCGAAAAAGAGCTCATTTTTGAAGGGGAAAATGACATATTTCAGATGGTTATTGATTATTTGAACGTGTTCCACTTATCGACTCGTGACCTAGTCATAAAAATGAACAACTTTGTGGAGTAAAACCTAAAACATACAGCAATAGGGTCATACCTCATTGATGTCCAAAATTCCGAAAATCAACGGGAGGACGTCGAATATAGCGGGAAAAGTGGGTTCATTTCTAGATGGTTCCTCGAGGTTTGAACGGATTCCAATTGGTACATCTTCATGTAGGCATCAAAATATTCGACTTCATGGAGGAAAATCAAAAAAATACAGAAATATGTCTTTTCTCACCTAACCTCCCGTTTCCCGGAATCCATGGTGAGGCCTCTGAAAACCGGGAATGAGCGACGTCGCTTCCAGAATTCCGCGGCGGGAATAATTGCTTAATTTGTGATTTTTAACATTCTCACATGTAAGCACGACTATTCACGGAAAAAACTCAGAGGGGTATTTTCAATTTTTGCTCTCGACCGAATCCTCGAAATTCTCACTAGTAACGGGAGGCCAGTGAAAATTTTGAATAGTGAAAATCGTTCCTAAAAATTGCAAGTGGATTTTTGACTGAAACTTTGACAACTTCATCACAGCAGTACAAATATTGTTTCCAACGGATGATGTGTGGTTCCTGACGTCATGTGTCAAAAGTGGTCCCCCAGGTCATCTGACAGAAGTCGATTTTTCAAAAATTATCCACCAAAATCACTAAAATCGCCGCAATTTTGCTCCCAGACAAGATACAGCAAATCTGAGCATAGACTCGGAATCCTCATGAAATTTCGCATCTTTTGAGCCTAAAATCATGCGTTTTGGACAACATTGACGTTTCTTAGAAAAGCCTCAAAACGCGCCGAAAAAACACTCATTTTTGAAGGAGGAAAATGACCTATTTGAGATGGTTTTTAATTATTTGAACGTGTTCCACTTATCGACTCGTGATCTAGACATAAAATTGAAAAACTTTGTGGAAGAAAAACCGCAATATACTCCAATAGGTGAAACCTCAAAACTTTCCCAAATTCCAAAAATCAACGGGAGATCGTTGAGTATGCCGGAAAAAGTGGGTTCAGTTCTGATATGTTCCTGGAAGATTGAACAAATTCTAATCGGTAATACTTCGTCTAGACACGAAATAAAAAGACTTCATGGAGAAAAAACACAACTATACAAGAATATGTGATACCTCACCCGTACCTCCCGTTATGCCGGCTTTCCTTTGATGAATCGAGAACAACGATGTTAGTTCCAAAATTTCCCTGGAGCAGAATTCGATCAATTAGCGATTTTCGACATTATCACATGTGCACACGACTATTCATGGAAGAAACTCAGACCCGTGTTTTCAATTTTCACACTTTGCTGAAACCCCCATTTCACCGGAATCCATGGTGAGGCCTCTCAAAAACCGGGTATGAGCGACGTCGATTCCAGAATCGCGCAACAGTAGGAATTCATGAATTTTGGTTTTTCGTCATGCTCAGATGATGTGTCAAGTGTCTATGGAAAGACATTCAAGGGTATATGTCATTTACCATTTCAACCCCGCATCTCAATATCGCCAAAATCAACGGGAGGCCTTTGAAAAATTGAAGAAACTAAGCTCAGTTCCAAAAAATTGCGAGTTGATTTTTGGCTCAAACTAGGACAACTTTGTCAAAACAGTATGATGATTGTTTCCAACGGATGATATGTGGGGCCGGACGTCATGTGTCAAAAGTGGTCCCCCAGGCCATCTGACGGAAGTCAATTTTCTGAAAAATTTCCACTCATTTTACTAAAATCACCGCAATTTTGCTCTCAGACAAGATACAGCAAATCTGAGAATAGATTCGGAATCCTCATGAAATTTCGCATCTTTTGAGCCTAAAATCATGCGTTTTTGACAACATTGACGTTTCTTAGAAAAGCCCGAAGACGCGCCGAAAAAGAGCTCATTTTTGAAGGGGAAAATGACATATTTCAGATGGTTATTGATTATTTGAACGTGTTCCACTTATCGACTCGTGACCTAGTCATAAAAATGAACAACTTTGTGGAGTAAAACCTAAAACATACAGCAATAGGGTCATACCTCATTGATGTCCAAAATTCCGAAAATCAACGGGAGGACGTCGAATATAGCGGGAAAAGTGGGTTCATTTCTAGATGGTTCCTCGAGGTTTGAACGGATTCCAATTGGTACATCTTCATGTAGGCATCAAAATATTCGACTTCATGGAGGAAAATCAAAAAAATACAGAAATATGTCTTTTCTCACCTAACCTCCCGTTTCCCGGAATCCATGGTGAGGCCTCTGAAAACCGGGAATGAGCGACGTCGCTTCCAGAATTCCGCGGCGGGAATAATTGCTTAATTTGTGATTTTTAACATTCTCACATGTAAGCACGACTATTCACGGAAAAAACTCAGAGGGGTATTTTCAATTTTTGCTCTCGACCGAATCCTCGAAATTCTCACTAGTAACGGGAGGCCAGTGAAAATTTTGAATAGTGAAAATCGTTCCTAAAAATTGCAAGTGGATTTTTGACTGAAACTTTGACAACTTCATCACAGCAGTACAAATATTGTTTCCAACGGATGATGTGTGGTTCCTGACGTCATGTGTCAAAAGTGGTCCCCCAGGTCATCTGACAGAAGTCGATTTTTCAAAAATTATCCACCAAAATCACTAAAATCGCCGCAATTTTGCTCCCAGACAAGATACAGCAAATCTGAGCATAGACTCGGAATCCTCATGAAATTTCGCATCTTTTGAGCCTAAAATCATGCGTTTTGGACAACATTGACGTTTCTTAGAAAAGCCTCAAAACGCGCCGAAAAAACACTCATTTTTGAAGGAGGAAAATGACCTATTTGAGATGGTTTTTAATTATTTGAACGTGTTCCACTTATCGACTCGTGATCTAGACATAAAATTGAAAAACTTTGTGGAAGAAAAACCGCAATATACTCCAATAGGTGAAACCTCAAAACTTTCCCAAATTCCAAAAATCAACGGGAGATCGTTGAGTATGCCGGAAAAAGTGGGTTCAGTTCTGATATGTTCCTGGCAGATTGAACAAATTCTAATCGGTAATACTTCGTCTAGACACGAAATAAAAAGACTTCATGGAGAAAAAACACAACTATACAAGAATATGTGATACCTCACCCGTACCTCCCGTTATGCCGGCTTTCCTTTGATGAATCGAGAACAACGATGTTAGTTCCAAAATTTCCCTGGAGCAGAATTCGATCAATTAGCGATTTTCGACATTATCACATGTGCACACGACTATTCATGGAAGAAACTCAGACCCGTGTTTTCAATTTTCACACTTTGCTGAAACCCCCATTTCACCGGAATCCATGGTGAGGCCTCTCAAAAACCGGGTATGAGCGACGTCGATTCCAGAATCGCGCAACAGTAGGAATTCATGAATTTTGGTTTTTCGTCATGCTCAGATGATGTGTCAAGTGTCTATGGAAAGACATTCAAGGGTATATGTCATTTACCATTTCAACCCCGCATCTCAATATCGCCAAAATCAACGGGAGGCCTTTGAAAAATTGAAGAAACTAAGCTCAGTTCCAAAAAATTGCGAGTTGATTTTTGGCTCAAACTAGGACAACTTTGTCAAAACAGTATGATGATTGTTTCCAACGGATGATATGTGGGGCCGGACGTCATGTGTCAAAAGTGGTCCCCCAGGCCATCTGACGGAAGTCAATTTTCTGAAAAATTTCCACTCATTTTACTAAAATCACCGCAATTTTGCTCTCAGACAAGATACAGCAAATCTGAGAATAGATTCGGAATCCTCATGAAATTTCGCATCTTTTGAGCCTAAAATCATGCGTTTTTGACAACATTGACGTTTCTTAGAAAAGCCCGAAGACGCGCCGAAAAAGAGCTCATTTTTGAAGGGGAAAATGACATATTTCAGATGGTTATTGATTATTTGAACGTGTTCCACTTATCGACTCGTGACCTAGTCATAAAAATGAACAACTTTGTGGAGTAAAACCTAAAACATACAGCAATAGGGTCATACCTCATTGATGTCCAAAATTCCGAAAATCAACGGGAGGACGTCGAATATAGCGGGAAAAGTGGGTTCATTTCTAGATGGTTCCTCGAGGTTTGAACGGATTCCAATTGGTACATCTTCATGTAGGCATCAAAATATTCGACTTCATGGAGGAAAATCAAAAAAATACAGAAATATGTCTTTTCTCACCTAACCTCCCGTTTCCCGGAATCCATGGTGAGGCCTCTGAAAACCGGGAATGAGCGACGTCGCTTCCAGAATTCCGCGGCGGGAATAATTGCTTAATTTGTGATTTTTAACATTCTCACATGTAAGCACGACTATTCACGGAAAAAACTCAGAGGGGTATTTTCAATTTTTGCTCTCGACCGAATCCTCGAAATTCTCACTAGTAACGGGAGGCCAGTGAAAATTTTGAATAGTGAAAATCGTTCCTAAAAATTGCAAGTGGATTTTTGACTGAAACTTTGACAACTTCATCACAGCAGTACAAATATTGTTTCCAACGGATGATGTGTGGTTCCTGACGTCATGTGTCAAAAGTGGTCCCCCAGGTCATCTGACAGAAGTCGATTTTTCAAAAATTATCCACCAAAATCACTAAAATCGCCGCAATTTTGCTCCCAGACAAGATACAGCAAATCTGAGCATAGACTCGGAATCCTCATGAAATTTCGCATCTTTTGAGCCTAAAATCATGCGTTTTGGACAACATTGACGTTTCTTAGAAAAGCCTCAAAACGCGCCGAAAAAACACTCATTTTTGAAGGAGGAAAATGACCTATTTGAGATGGTTTTTAATTATTTGAACGTGTTCCACTTATCGACTCGTGATCTAGACATAAAATTGAAAAACTTTGTGGAAGAAAAACCGCAATATACTCCAATAGGTGAAACCTCAAAACTTTCCCAAATTCCAAAAATCAACGGGAGATCGTTGAGTATGCCGGAAAAAGTGGGTTCAGTTCTGATATGTTCCTGGAAGATTGAACAAATTCTAATCGGTAATACTTCGTCTAGACACGAAATAAAAAGACTTCATGGAGAAAAAACACAACTATACAAGAATATGTGATACCTCACCCGTACCTCCCGTTATGCCGGCTTTCCTTTGATGAATCGAGAACAACGATGTTAGTTCCAAAATTTCCCTGGAGCAGAATTCGATCAATTAGCGATTTTCGACATTATCACATGTGCACACGACTATTCATGGAAGAAACTCAGACCCGTGTTTTCAATTTTCACACTTTGCTGAAACCCCCATTTCACCGGAATCCATGGTGAGGCCTCTCAAAAACCGGGTATGAGCGACGTCGATTCCAGAATCGCGCAACAGTAGGAATTCATGAATTTTGGTTTTTCGTCATGCTCAGATGATGTGTCAAGTGTCTATGGAAAGACATTCAAGGGTATATGTCATTTACCATTTCAACCCCGCATCTCAATATCGCCAAAATCAACGGGAGGCCTTTGAAAAATTGAAGAAACTAAGCTCAGTTCCAAAAAATTGCGAGTTGATTTTTGGCTCAAACTAGGACAACTTTGTCAAAACAGTATGATGATTGTTTCCAACGGATGATATGTGGGGCCGGACGTCATGTGTCAAAAGTGGTCCCCCAGGCCATCTGACGGAAGTCAATTTTCTGAAAAATTTCCACTCATTTTACTAAAATCACCGCAATTTTGCTCTCAGACAAGATACAGCAAATCTGAGAATAGATTCGGAATCCTCATGAAATTTCGCATCTTTTGAGCCTAAAATCATGCGTTTTTGACAACATTGACGTTTCTTAGAAAAGCCCGAAGACGCGCCGAAAAAGAGCTCATTTTTGAAGGGGAAAATGACATATTTCAGATGGTTATTGATTATTTGAACGTGTTCCACTTATCGACTCGTGACCTAGTCATAAAAATGAACAACTTTGTGGAGTAAAACCTAAAACATACAGCAATAGGGTCATACCTCATTGATGTCCAAAATTCCGAAAATCAACGGGAGGACGTCGAATATAGCGGGAAAAGTGGGTTCATTTCTAGATGGTTCCTCGAGGTTTGAACGGATTCCAATTGGTACATCTTCATGTAGGCATCAAAATATTCGACTTCATGGAGGAAAATCAAAAAAATACAGAAATATGTCTTTTCTCACCTAACCTCCCGTTTCCCGGAATCCATGGTGAGGCCTCTGAAAACCGGGAATGAGCGACGTCGCTTCCAGAATTCCGCGGCGGGAATAATTGCTTAATTTGTGATTTTTAACATTCTCACATGTAAGCACGACTATTCACGGAAAAAACTCAGAGGGGTATTTTCAATTTTTGCTCTCGACCGAATCCTCGAAATTCTCACTAGTAACGGGAGGCCAGTGAAAATTTTGAATAGTGAAAATCGTTCCTAAAAATTGCAAGTGAATTTTTGACTGAAACTTTGACAACTTCATCACAGCAGTACAAATATTGTTTCCAACGGATGATGTGTGGTTCCTGACGTCATGTGTCAAAAGTGGTCCCCCAGGCCATCTGACAGAAGTCGATTTTTCAAAAATTATCCACCAAAATCACTAAAATCGCCGCAATTTCGCTCCCAGACAAGATACAGCAAATCTGAGCATAGACTCGGAATCCTCATGAAATTTCGCATCTTTTGAGCCTAAAATCATGCGTTTTTGACAACATTGACGTTTCTTAGAAAAGCCCGAAGACGCGCCGAAAAAGAGCTCATTTTTGAAGGGGAAAATGACATATTTCAGATGGTTATTGATTATTTGAACGTGTTCCACTTATCGACTCGTGACCTAGTCATAAAAATGAACAACTTTGTGGAGTAAAACCTAAAACATACAGCAATAGGGTCATACCTCATTGATGTCCAAAATTCCGAAAATCAACGGGAGGACGTCGAATATAGCGGGAAAAGTGGGTTCATTTCTAGATGGTTCCTCGAGGTTTGAACGGATTCCAATTGGTACATCTTCATGTAGGCATCAAAATATTCGACTTCATGGAGGAAAATCAAAAAAATACAGAAATATGTCTTTTCTCACCTAACCTCCCGTTTCCCGGAATCCATGGTGAGGCCTCTGAAAACCGGGAATGAGCGACGTCGCTTCCAGAATTCCGCGGCGGGAATAATTGCTTAATTTGTGATTTTTAACATTCTCACATGTAAGCACGACTATTCACGGAAAAAACTCAGAGGGGTATTTTCAATTTTTGCTCTCGACCGAATCCTCGAAATTCTCACTAGTAACGGGAGGCCAGTGAAAATTTTGAATAGTGAAAATCGTTCCTAAAAATTGCAAGTGAATTTTTGACTGAAACTTTGACAACTTAATCACAGCAGTACAAATATTGTTTCCAACGGATGATGTGTGGTTCCTGACGTCATGTGTCAAAAGTGGTCCCCCAGGCCATCTGACAGAAGTCGATTTTTCAAAAATTATCCACCAAAATCACTAAAATCGCCGCAATTTTGCTCCCAGACAAGATACAGCAAATCTGAGCATAGACTCGGAATCCTCATGAAATTTCGCATCTTTTGAGCCTAAAATCATGCGTTTTGGACAACATTGACGTTTCTTAGAAAAGCCTCAAAACGCGCCGAAAAAACACTCATTTTTGAAGGAGGAAAATGACCTATTTGAGATGGTTTTTAATTATTTGAACGTGTTCCACTTATCGACTCGTGATCTAGACATAAAATTGAAAAACTTTGTGGAAGAAAAACCGCAATATACTCCAATAGGTGAAACCTCAAAACTTTCCCAAATTCCAAAAATCAACGGGAGATCGTTGAGTATGCCGGAAAAAGTGGGTTCAGTTCTGATATGTTCCTGGAAGATTGAACAAATTCTAATCGGTAATACTTCGTCTAGACACGAAATAAAAAGACTTCATGGAGAAAAAACACAACTATACAAGAATATGTGATACCTCACCCGTACCTCCCGTTATGCCGGCTTTCCTTTGATGAATCGAGAACAACGATGTTAGTTCCAAAATTTCCCTGGAGCAGAATTCGATCAATTAGCGATTTTCGACATTATCACATGTGCACACGACTATTCATGGAAGAAACTCAGACCCGTGTTTTCAATTTTCACACTTTGCTGAAACCCCCATTTCACCGGAATCCATGGTGAGGCCTCTCAAAAACCGGGTATGAGCGACGTCGATTCCAGAATCGCGCAACAGTAGGAATTCATGAATTTTGGTTTTTCGTCATGCTCAGATGATGTGTCAAGTGTCTATGGAAAGACATTCAAGGGTATATGTCATTTACCATTTCAACCCCGCATCTCAATATCGCCAAAATCAACGGGAGGCCTTTGAAAAATTGAAGAAACTAAGCTCAGTTCCAAAAAATTGCGAGTTGATTTTTGGCTCAAACTAGGACAACTTTGTCAAAACAGTATGATGATTGTTTCCAACGGATGATATGTGGGGCCGGACGTCATGTGTCAAAAGTGGTCCCCCAGGCCATCTGACGGAAGTCAATTTTCTGAAAAATTTCCACTCATTTTACTAAAATCACCGCAATTTTGCTCCCAGACAAGATACAGCAAATCTGAGCATAGACTCGGAATCCTCATAAAATTTCGCATCTTTTGAGCCTAAAATCATGCGTTTTGGACAACATTGACGTTTCTTAGAAAAGCCTCAAAACGCGCCGAAAAAACACTCATTTTTGAAGGAGGAAAATGACCTATTTGAGATGGTTTTTAATTATTTGAACGTGTTCCACTTATCGACTCGTGATCTAGACATAAAATTGAAAAACTTTGTGGAAGAAAAACCGCAATATACTCCAATAGGTGAAACCTCAAAACTTTCCCAAATTCCAAAAATCAACGGGAGATCGTTGAGTATGCCGGAAAAAGTGGGTTCAGTTCTGATATGTTCCTGGAAGATTGAACAAATTCTAATCGGTAATACTTCGTCTAGACACGAAATAAAAAGACTTCATGGAGAAAAAACACAACTATACAAGAATATGTGATACCTCACCCGTACCTCCCGTTATGCCGGCTTTCCTTTGATGAATCGAGAACAACGATGTTAGTTCCAAAATTTCCCTGGAGCAGAATTCGATCAATTAGCGATTTTCGACATTATCACATGTGCACACGACTATTCATGGAAGAAACTCAGACCCGTGTTTTCAATTTTCACTTTTTGCTGAAACCCCCATTTCACCGGAATCCATGGTGAGGCCTCTCAAAAACCGGGTATGAGCGACGTCGATTCCAGAATCGCGCAACAGTAGGAATTCATGAATTTTGGTTTTTCGTCATGCTCAGATGATGTGTCAAGTGTCTATGGAAAGACATTCAAGGGTATATGTCATTTACCATTTCAACCCCGCATCTCAATATCGCCAAAATCAACGGGAGGCCTTTGAAAAATTGAAGAAACTAAGCTCAGTTCCAAAAAATTGCGAGTTGATTTTTGGCTCAAACTAGGACAACTTTGTCAAAACAGTATGATGATTGTTTCCAACGGATGATATGTGGGGCCGGACGTCATGTGTCAAAAGTGGTCCCCCAGGCCATCTGACGGAAGTCAATTTTCTGAAAAATTTCCACTCATTTTACTAAAATCACCGCAATTTTGCTCTCAGACAAGATACAGCAAATCTGAGAATAGATTCGGAATCCTCATGAAATTTCGCATCTTTTGAGCCTAAAATCATGCGTTTTTGACAACATTGACGTTTCTTAGAAAAGCCCGAAGACGCGCCGAAAAAGAGCTCATTTTTGAAGGGGAAAATGACATATTTCAGATGGTTATTGATTATTTGAACGTGTTCCACTTATCGACTCGTGACCTAGTCATAAAAATGAACAACTTTGTGGAGTAAAACCTAAAACATACAGCAATAGGGTCATACCTCATTGATGTCCAAAATTCCGAAAATCAACGGGAGGACGTCGAATATAGCGGGAAAAGTGGGTTCATTTCTAGATGGTTCCTCGAGGTTTGAACGGATTCCAATTGGTACATCTTCATGTAGGCATCAAAATATTCGACTTCATGGAGGAAAATCAAAAAAATACAGAAATATGTCTTTTCTCACCTAACCTCCCGTTTCCCGGAATCCATGGTGAGGCCTCTGAAAACCGGGAATGAGCGACGTCGCTTCGAGAATTCCGCGGCGGGAATAATTGCTTAATTTGTGATTTTTAACATTCTCACATGTAAGCACGACTATTCACGGAAAAAACTCAGAGGGGTATTTTCAATTTTTGCTCTCGACCGAATCCTCGAAATTCTCACTAGTAACGGGAGGCCAGTGAAAATTTTGAATAGTGAAAATCGTTCCTAAAAATTGCAAGTGGATTTTTGACTGAAACTTTGACAACTTCATCACAGCAGTACAAATATTGTTTCCAACGGATGATGTGTGGTTCCTGACGTCATGTGTCAAAAGTGGTCCCCCAGGCCATCTGACAGAAGTCGATTTTTCAAAAATTATCCACCAAAATCACTAAAATCGCCGCAATTTTGCTCCCAGACAAGATACAGCAAATCTGAGCATAGACTCGGAATCCTCATGAAATTTCGCATCTTTTGAGCCTAAAATCATGCGTTTTGGACAACATTGACGTTTCTTAGAAAAGCCTCAAAACGCGCCGAAAAAACACTCATTTTTGAAGGAGGAAAATGACCTATTTGAGATGGTTTTTAATTATTTGAACGTGTTCCACTTATCGACTCGTGATCTAGACATAAAATTGAAAAACTTTGTGGAAGAAAAACCGCAATATACTCCAATAGGTGAAACCTCAAAACTTTCCCAAATTCCAAAAATCAACGGGAGATCGTTGAGTATGCCGGAAAAAGTGGGTTCAGTTCTGATATGTTCCTGGAAGATTGAACAAATTCTAATCGGTAATACTTCGTCTAGACACGAAATAAAAAGACTTCATGGAGAAAAAACACAACTATACAAGAATATGTGATACCTCACCCGTACCTCCCGTTATGCCGGCTTTCCTTTGATGAATCGAGAACAACGATGTTAGTTCCAAAATTTCCCTGGAGCAGAATTCGATCAATTAGCGATTTTCGACATTATCACATGTGCACACGACTATTCATGGAAGAAACTCAGACCCGTGTTTTCAATTTTCACACTTTGCTGAAACCCCCATTTCACCGGAATCCATGGTGAGGCCTCTCAAAAACCGGGTATGAGCGACGTCGATTCCAGAATCGCGCAACAGTAGGAATTCATGAATTTTGGTTTTTCGTCATGCTCAGATGATGTGTCAAGTGTCTATGGAAAGACATTCAAGGGTATATGTCATTTACCATTTCAACCCCGCATCTCAATATCGCCAAAATCAACGGGAGGCCTTTGAAAAATTGAAGAAACTAAGCTCAGTTCCAAAAAATTGCGAGTTGATTTTTGGCTCAAACTAGGACAACTTTGTCAAAACAGTATGATGATTGTTTCCAACGGATGATATGTGGGGCCGGACGTCATGTGTCAAAAGTGGTCCCCCAGGCCATCTGACGGAAGTCAATTTTCTGAAAAATTTCCACTCATTTTACTAAAATCACCGCAATTTTGCTCCCAGACAAGATACAGCAAATCTGAGCATAGACTCGGAATCCTCATAAAATTTCGCATCTTTTGAGCCTAAAATCATGCGTTTTGGACAACATTGACGTTTCTTAGAAAAGCCTCAAAACGCGCCGAAAAAACACTCATTTTTGAAGGAGGAAAATGACCTATTTGAGATGGTTTTTAATTATTTGAACGTGTTCCACTTATCGACTCGTGATCTAGACATAAAATTGAAAAACTTTGTGGAAGAAAAACCGCAATATACTCCAATAGGTGAAACCTCAAAACTTTCCCAAATTCCAAAAATCAACGGGAGATCGTTGAGTATGCCGGAAAAAGTGGGTTCAGTTCTGATATGTTCCTGGAAGATTGAACAAATTCTAATCGGTAATACTTCGTCTAGACACGAAATAAAAAGACTTCATGGAGAAAAAACACAACTATACAAGAATATGTGATACCTCACCCGTACCTCCCGTTATGCCGGCTTTCCTTTGATGAATCGAGAACAACGATGTTAGTTCCAAAATTTCCCTGGAGCAGAATTCGATCAATTAGCGATTTTCGACATTATCACATGTGCACACGACTATTCATGGAAGAAACTCAGACCCGTGTTTTCAATTTTCACTTTTTGCTGAAACCCCCATTTCACCGGAATCCATGGTGAGGCCTCTCAAAAACCGGGTATGAGCGACGTCGATTCCAGAATCGCGCAACAGTAGGAATTCATGAATTTTGGTTTTTCGTCATGCTCAGATGATGTGTCAAGTGTCTATGGAAAGACATTCAAGGGTATATGTCATTTACCATTTCAACCCCGCATCTCAATATCGCCAAAATCAACGGGAGGCCTTTGAAAAATTGAAGAAACTAAGCTCAGTTCCAAAAAATTGCGAGTTGATTTTTGGCTCAAACTAGGACAACTTTGTCAAAACAGTATGATGATTGTTTCCAACGGATGATATGTGGGGCCGGACGTCATGTGTCAAAAGTGGTCCCCCAGGCCATCTGACGGAAGTCAATTTTCTGAAAAATTTCCACTCATTTTACTAAAATCACCGCAATTTTGCTCTCAGACAAGATACAGCAAATCTGAGAATAGATTCGGAATCCTCATGAAATTTCGCATCTTTTGAGCCTAAAATCATGCGTTTTTGACAACATTGACGTTTCTTAGAAAAGCCCGAAGACGCGCCGAAAAAGAGCTCATTTTTGAAGGGGAAAATGACATATTTCAGATGGTTATTGATTATTTGAACGTGTTCCACTTATCGACTCGTGACCTAGTCATAAAAATGAACAACTTTGTGGAGTAAAACCTAAAACATACAGCAATAGGGTCATACCTCATTGATGTCCAAAATTCCGAAAATCAACGGGAGGACGTCGAATATAGCGGGAAAAGTGGGTTCATTTCTAGATGGTTCCTCGAGGTTTGAACGGATTCCAATTGGTACATCTTCATGTAGGCATCAAAATATTCGACTTCATGGAGGAAAATCAAAAAAATACAGAAATATGTCTTTTCTCACCTAACCTCCCGTTTCCCGGAATCCATGGTGAGGCCTCTGAAAACCGGGAATGAGCGACGTCGCTTCCAGAATTCCGCGGCGGGAATAATTGCTTAATTTGTGATTTTTAACATTCTCACATGTAAGCACGACTATTCACGGAAAAAACTCAGAGGGGTATTTTCAATTTTTGCTCTCGACCGAATCCTCGAAATTCTCACTAGTAACGGGAGGCCAGTGAAAATTTTGAATAGTGAAAATCGTTCCTAAAAATTGCAAGTGAATTTTTGACTGAAACTTTGACAACTTAATCACAGCAGTACAAATATTGTTTCCAACGGATGATGTGTGGTTCCTGACGTCATGTGTCAAAAGTGGTCCCCCAGGCCATCTGACAGAAGTCGATTTTTCAAAAATTATCCACCAAAATCACTAAAATCGCCGCAATTTTGCTCCCAGACAAGATACAGCAAATCTGAGCATAGACTCGGAATCCTCATGAAATTTCGCATCTTTTGAGCCTAAAATCATGCGTTTTGGACAACATTGACGTTTCTTAGAAAAGCCTCAAAACGCGCCGAAAAAACACTCATTTTTGAAGGAGGAAAATGACCTATTTGAGATGGTTTTTAATTATTTGAACGTGTTCCACTTATCGACTCGTGATCTAGACATAAAATTGAAAAACTTTGTGGAAGAAAAACCGCAATATACTCCAATAGGTGAAACCTCAAAACTTTCCCAAATTCCAAAAATCAACGGGAGATCGTTGAGTATGCCGGAAAAAGTGGGTTCAGTTCTGATATGTTCCTGGAAGATTGAACAAATTCTAATCGGTAATACTTCGTCTAGACACGAAATAAAAAGACTTCATGGAGAAAAAACACAACTATACAAGAATATGTGATACCTCACCCGTACCTCCCGTTATGCCGGCTTTCCTTTGATGAATCGAGAACAACGATGTTAGTTCCAAAATTTCCCTGGAGCAGAATTCGATCAATTAGCGATTTTCGACATTATCACATGTGCACACGACTATTCATGGAAGAAACTCAGACCCGTGTTTTCAATTTTCACACTTTGCTGAAACCCCCATTTCACCGGAATCCATGGTGAGGCCTCTCAAAAACCGGGTATGAGCGACGTCGATTCCAGAATCGCGCAACAGTAGGAATTCATGAATTTTGGTTTTTCGTCATGCTCAGATGATGTGTCAAGTGTCTATGGAAAGACATTCAAGGGTATATGTCATTTACCATTTCAACCCCGCATCTCAATATCGCCAAAATCAACGGGAGGCCTTTGAAAAATTGAAGAAACTAAGCTCAGTTCCAAAAAATTGCGAGTTGATTTTTGGCTCAAACTAGGACAACTTTGTCAAAACAGTATGATGATTGTTTCCAACGGATGATATGTGGGGCCGGACGTCATGTGTCAAAAGTGGTCCCCCAGGCCATCTGACGGAAGTCAATTTTCTGAAAAATTTCCACTCATTTTACTAAAATCACCGCAATTTTGCTCTCAGACAAGATACAGCAAATCTGAGAATAGATTCGGAATCCTCATGAAATTTCGCATCTTTTGAGCCTAAAATCATGCGTTTTTGACAACATTGACGTTTCTTAGAAAAGCCCGAAGACGCGCCGAAAAAGAGCTCATTTTTGAAGGGGAAAATGACATATTTCAGATGGTTATTGATTATTTGAACGTGTTCCACTTATCGACTCGTGACCTAGTCATAAAAATGAACAACTTTGTGGAGTAAAACCTAAAACATACAGCAATAGGGTCATACCTCATTGATGTCCAAAATTCCGAAAATCAACGGGAGGACGTCGAATATAGCGGGAAAAGTGGGTTCATTTCTAGATGGTTCCTCGAGGTTTGAACGGATTCCAATTGGTACATCTTCATGTAGGCATCAAAATATTCGACTTCATGGAGGAAAATCAAAAAAATACAGAAATATGTCTTTTCTCACCTAACCTCCCGTTTCCCGGAATCCATGGTGAGGCCTCTGAAAACCGGGAATGAGCGACGTCGCTTCCAGAATTCCGCGGCGGGAATAATTGCTTAATTTGTGATTTTTAACATTCTCACATGTAAGCACGACTATTCACGGAAAAAACTCAGAGGGGTATTTTCAATTTTTGCTCTCGACCGAATCCTCGAAATTCTCACTAGTAACGGGAGGCCAGTGAAAATTTTGAATAGTGAAAATCGTTCCTAAAAATTGCAAGTGGATTTTTGACTGAAACTTTGACAACTTCATCACAGCAGTACAAATATTGTTTCCAACGGATGATGTGTGGTTCCTGACGTCATGTGTCAAAAGTGGTCCCCCAGGCCATCTGACAGAAGTCGATTTTTCAAAAATTATCCACCAAAATCACTAAAATCGCCGCAATTTTGCTCCCAGACAAGATACAGCAAATCTGAGCATAGACTCGGAATCCTCATGAAATTTCGCATCTTTTGAGCCTAAAATCATGCGTTTTGGACAACATTGACGTTTCTTAGAAAAGCCTCAAAACGCGCCGAAAAAACACTCATTTTTGAAGGAGGAAAATGACCTATTTGAGATGGTTTTTAATTATTTGAACGTGTTCCACTTATCGACTCGTGATCTAGACATAAAATTGAAAAACTTTGTGGAAGAAAAACCGCAATATACTCCAATAGGTGAAACCTCAAAACTTTCCCAAATTCCAAAAATCAACGGGAGATCGTTGAGTATGCCGGAAAAAGTGGGTTCAGTTCTGATATGTTCCTGGAAGATTGAACAAATTCTAATCGGTAATACTTCGTCTAGACACGAAATAAAAAGACTTCATGGAGAAAAAACACAACTATACAAGAATATGTGATACCTCACCCGTACCTCCCGTTATGCCGGCTTTCCTTTGATGAATCGAGAACAACGATGTTAGTTCCAAAATTTCCCTGGAGCAGAATTCGATCAATTAGCGATTTTCGACATTATCACATGTGCACACGACTATTCATGGAAGAAACTCAGACCCGTGTTTTCAATTTTCACACTTTGCTGAAACCCCCATTTCACCGGAATCCATGGTGAGGCCTCTCAAAAACCGGGTATGAGCGACGTCGATTCCAGAATCGCGCAACAGTAGGAATTCATGAATTTTGGTTTTTCGTCATGCTCAGATGATGTGTCAAGTGTCTATGGAAAGACATTCAAGGGTATATGTCATTTACCATTTCAACCCCGCATCTCAATATCGCCAAAATCAACGGGAGGCCTTTGAAAAATTGAAGAAACTAAGCTCAGTTCCAAAAAATTGCGAGTTGATTTTTGGCTCAAACTAGGACAACTTTGTCAAAACAGTATGATGATTGTTTCCAACGGATGATATGTGGGGCCGGACGTCATGTGTCAAAAGTGGTCCGCCAGGCCATCTGACGGAAGTCAATTTTCTGAAAAATTTCCACTCATTTTACTAAAATCACCGCAATTTTGCTCCCAGACAAGATACAGCAAATCTGAGCATAGACTCGGAATCCTCATGAAATTTCGCATCTTTTGAGCGTAAAATCATGCGTTTTGGACAACATTGACGTTTCTTAGAAAAGCCTCAAAACGCGCCGAAAAAACACTCATTTTTGAAGGAGGAAAATGACCTATTTGAGATGGTTTTTAATTATTTGAACGTGTTCCACTTATCGACTCGTGATCTAGACATAAAATTGAAAAACTTTGTGGAAGAAAAACCGCAATATACTCCAATAGGTGAAACCTCAAAACTTTCCCAAATTCCAAAAATCAACGGGAGATCGTTGAGTATGCCGGAAAAAGTGGGTTCAGTTCTGATATGTTCCTGGAAGATTGAACAAATTCTAATCGGTAATACTTCGTCTAGACACGAAATAAAAAGACTTCATGGAGAAAAAACACAACTATACAAGAATATGTGATACCTCACCCGTACCTCCCGTTATGCCGGCTTTCCTTTGATGAATCGAGAACAACGATGTTAGTTCCAAAATTTCCCTGGAGCAGAATTCGATCAATTAGCGATTTTCGACATTATCACATGTGCACACGACTATTCATGGAAGAAACTCAGACCCGTGTTTTCAATTTTCACACTTTGCTGAAACCCCCATTTCACCGGAATCCATGGTGAGGCCTCTCAAAAACCGGGTATGAGCGACGTCGATTCCAGAATCGCGCAACAGTAGGAATTCATGAATTTTGGTTTTTCGTCATGCTCAGATGATGTGTCAAGTGTCTATGGAAAGACATTCAAGGGTATATGTCATTTACCATTTCAACCCCGCATCTCAATATCGCCAAAATCAACGGGAGGCCTTTGAAAAATTGAAGAAACTAAGCTCAGTTCCAAAAAATTGCGAGTTGATTTTTGGCTCAAACTAGGACAACTTTGTCAAAACAGTATGATGATTGTTTCCAACGGATGATATGTGGGGCCGGACGTCATGTGTCAAAAGTGGTCCCCCAGGCCATCTGACGGAAGTCAATTTTCTGAAAAATTTCCACTCATTTTACTAAAATCACCGCAATTTTGCTCTCAGACAAGATACAGCAAATCTGAGCATAGACTCGGAATCCTCATGAAATTTCGCATCTTTTGAGCCTAAAATCATGCGTTTTGGACAACATTGACGTTTCTTAGAAAAGCCTCAAAACGCGTCTAAAAAACACTCATTTTTGAAGGAGGAAAATGACCTATTTGAGATGGTTTTTAATTATTTGAACGTGTTCCACTTATCGACTCGTGATCTAGACATAAAATTGAAAAACTTTGTGGAAGAAAAACCGCAATATACTCCAATAGGTGAAACCTCAAAACTTTCCCAAATTCCAAAAATCAACGGGAGATCGTTGAGTATGCCGGAAAAAGTGGGTTCAGTTCTGATATGTTCCTGGAAGATTGAACAAATTCTAATCGGTAATACTTCGTCTAGACACGAAATAAAAAGACTTCATGGAGAAAAAACACAACTATACAAGAATATGTGATACCTCACCCGTACCTCCCGTTATGCCGGCTTTCCTTTGATGAATCGAGAACAACGATGTTAGTTCCAAAATTTCCCTGGAGCAGAATTCGATCAATTAGCGATTTTCGACATTATCACATGTGCACACGACTATTCATGGAAGAAACTCAGACCCGTGTTTTCAATTTTCACTTTTTGCTGAAACCCCCATTTCACCGGAATCCATGGTGAGGCCTCTCAAAAACCGGGTATGAGCGACGTCGATTCCAGAATCGCGCAACAGTAGGAATTCATGAATTTTGGTTTTTCGTCATGCTCAGATGATGTGTCAAGTGTCTATGGAAAGACATTCAAGGGTATATGTCGTTTACCATTTCAACCCCGCATCTCAATATCGCCAAAATCAACGGGAGGCCTTTGAAAAATTGAAGAAACTAAGCTCAGTTCCAAAAAATTGCGAGTTGATTTTTGGCTCAAACTAGGACAACTTTGTCAAAACAGTATGATGATTGTTTCCAACGGATGATATGTGGGGCCGGACGTCATGTGTCAAAAGTGGTCCCCCAGGCCATCTGACGGAAGTCAATTTTCTGAAAAATTTCCACTCATTTTACTAAAATCACCGCAATTTTGCTCTCAGACAAGATACAGCAAATCTGAGAATAGATTCGGAATCCTCATGAAATTTCGCATCTTTTGAGCCTAAAATCATGCGTTTTTGACAACATTGACGTTTCTTAGAAAAGCCCGAAGACGCGCCGAAAAAACACTCATTTTTGAAGGAGGAAAATGACCTATTTGAGATGGTTTTTAATTATTTGAACGTGTTCCACTTATCGACTCGTGATCTAGACATAAAATTGAAAAACTTTGTGGAAGAAAAACCGCAATATACTCCAATAGGTGAAACCTCAAAACTTTCCCAAATTCCAAAAATCAACGGGAGATCGTTGAGTATGCCGGAAAAAGTGGGTTCAGTTCTGATATGTTCCTGGAAGATTGAACAAATTCTAATCGGTAATACTTCGTCTAGACACGAAATAAAAAGACTTCATGGAGAAAAAACACAACTATACAAGAATATGTGATACCTCACCCGTACCTCCCGTTATGCCGGCTTTCCTTTGATGAATCGAGAACAACGATGTTAGTTCCAAAATTTCCCTGGAGCAGAATTCGATCAATTAGCGATTTTCGACATTATCACATGTGCACACGACTATTCATGGAAGAAACTCAGACCCGTGTTTTCAATTTTCACACTTTGCTGAAACCCCCATTTCACCGGAATCCATGGTGAGGCCTCTCAAAAACCGGGTATGAGCGACGTCGATTCCAGAATCGCGCAACAGTAGGAATTCATGAATTTTGGTTTTTCGTCATGCTCAGATGATGTGTCAAGTGTCTATGGAAAGACATTCAAGGGTATATGTCATTTACCATTTCAACCCCGCATCTCAATATCGCCAAAATCAACGGGAGGCCTTTGAAAAATTGAAGAAACTAAGCTCAGTTCCAAAAAATTGCGAGTTGATTTTTGGCTCAAACTAGGACAACTTTGTCAAAACAGTATGATGATTGTTTCCAACGGATGATATGTGGGGCCGGACGTCATGTGTCAAAAGTGGTCCCCCAGGCCATCTGACGGAAGTCAATTTTCTGAAAAATTTCCACTCATTTTACTAAAATCACCGCAATTTTGCTCTCAGACAAGATACAGCAAATCTGAGAATAGATTCGGAATCCTCATGAAATTTCGCATCTTTTGAGCCTAAAATCATGCGTTTTTGACAACATTGACGTTTCTTAGAAAAGCCCGAAGACGCGCCGAAAAAGAGCTCATTTTTGAAGGGGAAAATGACATATTTCAGATGGTTATTGATTATTTGAACGTGTTCCACTTATCGACTCGTGACCTAGTCATAAAAATGAACAACTTTGTGGAGTAAAACCTAAAACATACAGCAATAGGGTCATACCTCATTGATGTCCAAAATTCCGAAAATCAACGGGAGGACGTCGTATATAGCGGGAAAAGTGGGTTCATTTCTAGATGGTTCCTCGAGGTTTGAACGGATTCCAATTGGTACATCTTCATGTAGGCATCAAAATATTCGACTTCATGGAGGAAAATCACAAAAATACAGAAATATGTCTTTTCTCACCTAACCTCCCGTTTCCCGGAATCCATGGTGAGGCCTCTGAAAACCGGGAATGAGCGACGTCGCTTCCAGAATTCCGCGGCGGGAATAATTGCTTAATTTGTGATTTTTAACATTCTCACATGTAAGCACGACTATTCACGGAAAAAACTCAGAGGGGTATTTTCAATTTTTGCTCTCGACCGAATCCTCGAAATTCTCACTAGTAACGGGAGGCCAGTGAAAATTTTGAATAGTGAAAATCGTTCCTAAAAATTGCAAGTGAATTTTTGACTGAAACTTTGACAACTTCATCACAGCAGTACAAATATTGTTTCCAACGGATGATGTGTGGTTCCTGACGTCATGTGTCAAAAGTGGTCCCCCAGGCCATCTGACAGAAGTCGATTTTTCAAAAATTATCCACCAAAATCACTAAAATCGCCGCAATTTTGCTCCCAGACAAGATACAGCAAATCTGAGCATAGACTCGGAATCCTCATGAAATTTCGCATCTTTTGAGCCTAAAATCATGCGTTTTGGACAACATTGACGTTTCTTAGAAAAGCCCGAAGACGCGCCGAAAAAGAGCTCATTTTTGAAGGGGAAAATGACATATTTCAGATGGTTATTGATTATTTGAACGTGTTCCACTTATCGACTCGTGACCTAGTCATAAAAATGAACAACTTTGTGGAAGAAAAACCGCAATATACTCCAATAGGTGAAACCTCAAAACTTTCCCAAATTCCAAAAATCAACGGGAGATCGTTGAGTATGCCGGAAAAAGTGGGTTCAGTTCTGATATGTTCCTGGAAGATTGAACAAATTCTAATCGGTAATACTTCGTCTAGACACGAAATAAAAAGACTTCATGGAGAAAAAACACAACTATACAAGAATATGTGATACCTCACCCGTACCTCCCGTTATGCCGGCTTTCCTTTGATGAATCGAGAACAACGATGTTAGTTCCAAAATTTCCCTGGAGCAGAATTCGATCAATTAGCGATTTTCGACATTATCACATGTGCACACGACTATTCATGGAAAAAACTCAGACCCGTGTTTTCAATTTTCACTTTTTGCTGAAACCCCCATTTCACCGGAATCCATGGTGAGGCCTCTCAAAAACCGGGTATGAGCGACGTCGATTCCAGAATCGCGCAACAGTAGGAATTCATGAATTTTGGTTTTTCGTCATGCTCAGATGATGTGTCAAGTGTCTATGGAAAGACATTCAAGGGTATATGTCATTTACCATTTCAACCCCGCATCTCAATATCGCCAAAATCAACGGGAGGCCTTTGAAAAATTGAAGAAACTAAGCTCAGTTCCAAAAAATTGCGAGTTGATTTTTGGCTCAAACTAGGACAACTTTGTCAAAACAGTATGATGATTGTTTCCAACGGATGATATGTGGGGCCGGACGTCATGTGTCAAAAGTGGTCCCCCAGGCCATCTGACGGAAGTCAATTTTCTGAAAAATTTCCACTCATTTTACTAAAATCACCGCAATTTTGCTCTCAGACAAGATACAGCAAATCTGAGAATAGATTCGGAATCCTCATGAAATTTCGCATCTTTTGAGCCTAAAATCATGCGTTTTTGACAACATTGACGTTTCTTAGAAAAGCCCGAAGACGCGCCGAAAAAGAGCTCATTTTTGAAGGGGAAAATGACATATTTCAGATGGTTATTGATTATTTGAACGTGTTCCACTTATCGACTCGTGACCTAGTCATAAAAATGAACAACTTTGTGGAGTAAAACCTAAAACATACAGCAATAGGGTCATACCTCATTGATGTCCAAAATTCCGAAAATCAACGGGAGGACGTCGTATATAGCGGGAAAAGTGGGTTCATTTCTAGATGGTTCCTCGAGGTTTGAACGGATTCCAATTGGTACATCTTCATGTAGGCATCAAAATATTCGACTTCATGGAGGAAAATCACAAAAATACAGAAATATGTCTTTTCTCACCTAACCTCCCGTTTCCCGGAATCCATGGTGAGGCCTCTGAAAACCGGGAATGAGCGACGTCGCTTCCAGAATTCCGCGGCGGGAATAATTGCTTAATTTGTGATTTTTAACATTCTCACATGTAAGCACGACTATTCACGGAAAAAACTCAGAGGGGTATTTTCAATTTTTGCTCTCGACCGAATCCTCGAAATTCTCACTAGTAACGGGAGGCCAGTGAAAATTTTGAATAGTGAAAATCGTTCCTAAAAATTGCAAGTGAATTTTTGACTGAAACTTTGACAACTTCATCACAGCAGTACAAATATTGTTTCCAACGGATGATGTGTGGTTCCTGACGTCATGTGTCAAAAGTGGTCCCCCAGGCCATCTGACAGAAGTCGATTTTTCAAAAATTATCCACCAAAATCACTAAAATCGCCGCAATTTTGCTCCCAGACAAGATACAGCAAATCTGAGCATAGACTCGGAATCCTCATGAAATTTCGC
This sequence comes from Caenorhabditis sinica, assembly GCA_963932045.1. Classification (NCBI taxonomy): domain Eukaryota; kingdom Metazoa; phylum Nematoda; class Chromadorea; order Rhabditida; family Rhabditidae; genus Caenorhabditis; species Caenorhabditis sinica. The sequence goes on from OZ009940.1 coordinate 27,249,615, forward strand.
ATCTTTTGAGCCTAAAATCATGCGTTTTGGACAACATTGACGTTTCTTAGAAAAGCCCGAAGACGCGCCGAAAAAGAGCTCATTTTTGAAGGGGAAAATGACATATTTCAGATGGTTATTGATTATTTGAACGTGTTCCACTTATCGACTCGTGACCTAGTCATAAAAATGAACAACTTTGTGGAAGAAAAACCGCAATATACTCCAATAGGTGAAACCTCAAAACTTTCCCAAATTCCAAAAATCAACGGGAGATCGTTGAGTATGCCGGAAAAAGTGGGTTCAGTTCTGATATGTTCCTGGAAGATTGAACAAATTCTAATCGGTAATACTTCGTCTAGACACGAAATAAAAAGACTTCATGGAGAAAAAACACAACTATACAAGAATATGTGATACCTCACCCGTACCTCCCGTTATGCCGGCTTTCCTTTGATGAATCGAGAACAACGATGTTAGTTCCAAAATTTCCCTGGAGCAGAATTCGATCAATTAGCGATTTTCGACATTATCACATGTGCACACGACTATTCATGGAAAAAACTCAGACCCGTGTTTTCAATTTTCACTTTTTGCTGAAACCCCCATTTCACCGGAATCCATGGTGAGGCCTCTCAAAAACCGGGTATGAGCGACGTCGATTCCAGAATCGCGCAACAGTAGGAATTCATGAATTTTGGTTTTTCGTCATGCTCAGATGATGTGTCAAGTGTCTATGGAAAGACATTCAAGGGTATATGTCATTTACCATTTCAACCCCGCATCTCAATATCGCCAAAATCAACGGGAGGCCTTTGAAAAATTGAAGAAACTAAGCTCAGTTCCAAAAAATTGCGAGTTGATTTTTGGCTCAAACTAGGACAACTTTGTCAAAACAGTATGATGATTGTTTCCAACGGATGATATGTGGGGCCGGACGTCATGTGTCAAAAGTGGTCCCCCAGGCCATCTGACGGAAGTCAATTTTCTGAAAAATTTCCACTCATTTTACTAAAATCACCGCAATTTTGCTCTCAGACAAGATACAGCAAATCTGAGAATAGATTCGGAATCCTCATGAAATTTCGCATCTTTTGAGCCTAAAATCATGCGTTTTTGACAACATTGACGTTTCTTAGAAAAGCCCGAAGACGCGCCGAAAAAGAGCTCATTTTTGAAGGGGAAAATGACATATTTCAGATGGTTATTGATTATTTGAACGTGTTCCACTTATCGACTCGTGACCTAGTCATAAAAATGAACAACTTTGTGGAAGAAAAACCGCAATATACTCCAATAGGTGAAACCTCAAAACTTTCCCAAATTCCAAAAATCAACGGGAGATCGTTGAGTATGCCGGAAAAAGTGGGTTCAGTTCTGATATGTTCCTGGAAGATTGAACAAATTCTAATCGGTAATACTTCGTCTAGACACGAAATAAAAAGACTTCATGGAGAAAAAACACAACTATACAAGAATATGTGATACCTCACCCGTACCTCCCGTTATGCCGGCTTTCCTTTGATGAATCGAGAACAACGATGTTAGTTCCAAAATTTCCCTGGAGCAGAATTCGATCAATTAGCGATTTTCGACATTATCACATGTGCACACGACTATTCATGGAAGAAACTCAGACCCGTGTTTTCAATTTTCACACTTTGCTGAAACCCCCATTTCACCGGAATCCATGGTGAGGCCTCTCAAAAACCGGGTATGAGCGACGTCGATTCCAGAATCGCGCAACAGTAGGAATTCATGAATTTTGGTTTTTCGTCATGCTCAGATGATGTGTCAAGTGTCTATGGAAAGACATTCAAGGGTATATGTCATTTACCATTTCAACCCCGCATCTCAATATCGCCAAAATCAACGGGAGGCCTTTGAAAAATTGAAGAAACTAAGCTCAGTTCCAAAAAATTGCGAGTTGATTTTTGGCTCAAACTAGGACAACTTTGTCAAAACAGTATGATGATTGTTTCCAACGGATGATATGTGGGGCCGGACGTCATGTGTCAAAAGTGGTCCCCCAGGCCATCTGACGGAAGTCAATTTTCTGAAAAATTTCCACTCATTTTACTAAAATCACCGCAATTTTGCTCTCAGACAAGATACAGCAAATCTGAGAATAGATTCGGAATCCTCATAAAATTTCGCATCTTTTGAGCCTAAAATCATGCGTTTTTGACAACATTGACGTTTCTTAGAAAAGCCCGAAGACGCGCCGAAAAAGAGCTCATTTTTGAAGGGGAAAATGACATATTTCAGATGGTTATTGATTATTTGAACGTGTTCCACTTATCGACTCGTGACCTAGTCATAAAAATGAACAACTTTGTGGAGTAAAACCTAAAACATACAGCAATAGGGTCATACCTCATTGATGTCCAAAATTCCGAAAATCAACGGGAGGACGTCGAATATAGCGGGAAAAGTGGGTTCATTTCTAGATGGTTCCTCGAGGTTTGAACGGATTCCAATTGGTACATCTTCATGTAGGCATCAAAATATTCGACTTCATGGAGGAAAATCAAAAAAATACAGAAATATGTCTTTTCTCACCTAACCTCCCGTTTCCCGGAATCCATGGTGAGGCCTCTGAAAACCGGGAATGAGCGACGTCGCTTCCAGAATTCCGCGGCGGGAATAATTGCTTAATTTGTGATTTTTAACATTCTCACATGTAAGCACGACTATTCACGGAAAAAACTCAGAGGGGTATTTTCAATTTTTGCTCTCGACCGAATCCTCGAAATTCTCACTAGTAACGGGAGGCCAGTGAAAATTTTGAATAGTGAAAATCGTTCCTAAAAATTGCAAGTGGATTTTTGACTGAAACTTTGACAACTTCATCACAGCAGTACAAATATTGTTTCCAACGGATGATGTGTGGTTCCTGACGTCATGTGTCAAAAGTGGTCCCCCAGGCCATCTGACAGAAGTCGATTTTTCAAAAATTATCCACCAAAATCACTAAAATCGCCGCAATTTTGCTCCCAGACAAGATACAGCAAATCTGAGCATAGACTCGGAATCCTCATGAAATTTCGCATCTTTTGAGCCTAAAATCATGCGTTTTGGACAACATTGACGTTTCTTAGAAAAGCCTCAAAACGCGCCGAAAAAACACTCATTTTTGAAGGAGGAAAATGACCTATTTGAGATGGTTTTTAATTATTTGAACGTGTTCCACTTATCGACTCGTGATCTAGACATAAAATTGAAAAACTTTGTGGAAGAAAAACCGCAATATACTCCAATAGGTGAAACCTCAAAACTTTCCCAAATTCCAAAAATCAACGGGAGATCGTTGAGTATGCCGGAAAAAGTGGGTTCAGTTCTGATATGTTCCTGGAAGATTGAACAAATTCTAATCGGTAATACTTCGTCTAGACACGAAATAAAAAGACTTCATGGAGAAAAAACACAACTATACAAGAATATGTGATACCTCACCCGTACCTCCCGTTATGCCGGCTTTCCTTTGATGAATCGAGAACAACGATGTTAGTTCCAAAATTTCCCTGGAGCAGAATTCGATCAATTAGCGATTTTCGACATTATCACATGTGCACACGACTATTCATGGAAGAAACTCAGACCCGTGTTTTCAATTTTCACACTTTGCTGAAACCCCCATTTCACCGGAATCCATGGTGAGGCCTCTCAAAAACCGGGTATGAGCGACGTCGATTCCAGAATCGCGCAACAGTAGGAATTCATGAATTTTGGTTTTTCGTCATGCTCAGATGATGTGTCAAGTGTCTATGGAAAGACATTCAAGGGTATATGTCATTTACCATTTCAACCCCGCATCTCAATATCGCCAAAATCAACGGGAGGCCTTTGAAAAATTGAAGAAACTAAGCTCAGTTCCAAAAAATTGCGAGTTGATTTTTGGCTCAAACTAGGACAACTTTGTCAAAACAGTATGATGATTGTTTCCAACGGATGATATGTGGGGCCGGACGTCATGTGTCAAAAGTGGTCCCCCAGGCCATCTGACGGAAGTCAATTTTCTGAAAAATTTCCACTCATTTTACTAAAATCACCGCAATTTTGCTCTCAGACAAGATACAGCAAATCTGAGAATAGATTCGGAATCCTCATGAAATTTCGCATCTTTTGAGCTTAAAATCATGCGTTTTTGACAACATTGACGTTTCTTAGAAAAGCCCGAAGACGCGCCGAAAAAGAGCTCATTTTTGAAGGGGAAAATGACATATTTCAGATGGTTATTGATTATTTGAACGTGTTCCACTTATCGACTCGTGACCTAGTCATAAAAATGAACAACTTTGTGGAAGAAAAACCGCAATATACTCCAATAGGTGAAACCTCAAAACTTTCCCAAATTCCAAAAATCAACGGGAGATCGTTGAGTATGCCGGAAAAAGTGGGTTCAGTTCTGATATGTTCCTGGAAGATTGAACAAATTCTAATCGGTAATACTTCGTCTAGACACGAAATAAAAAGACTTCATGGAGAAAAAACACAACTATACAAGAATATGTGATACCTCACCCGTACCTCCCGTTATGCCGGCTTTCCTTTGATGAATCGAGAACAACGATGTTAGTTCCAAAATTTCCCTGGAGCAGAATTCGATCAATTAGCGATTTTCGACATTATCACATGTGCACACGACTATTCATGGAAGAAACTCAGACCCGTGTTTTCAATTTTCACACTTTGCTGAAACCCCCATTTCACCGGAATCCATGGTGAGGCCTCTCAAAAACCGGGTATGAGCGACGTCGATTCCAGAATCGCGCAACAGTAGGAATTCATGAATTTTGGTTTTTCGTCATGCTCAGATGATGTGTCAAGTGTCTATGGAAAGACATTCAAGGGTATATGTCATTTACCATTTCAACCCCGCATCTCAATATCGCCAAAATCAACGGGAGGCCTTTGAAAAATTGAAGAAACTAAGCTCAGTTCCAAAAAATTGCGAGTTGATTTTTGGCTCAAACTAGGACAACTTTGTCAAAACAGTATGATGATTGTTTCCAACGGATGATATGTGGGGCCGGACGTCATGTGTCAAAAGTGGTCCCCCAGGCCATCTGACGGAAGTCAATTTTCTGAAAAATTTCCACTCATTTTACTAAAATCACCGCAATTTTGCTCTCAGACAAGATACAGCAAATCTGAGAATAGATTCGGAATCCTCATAAAATTTCGCATCTTTTGAGCCTAAAATCATGCGTTTTTGACAACATTGACGTTTCTTAGAAAAGCCCGAAGACGCGCCGAAAAAGAGCTCATTTTTGAAGGGGAAAATGACATATTTCAGATGGTTATTGATTATTTGAACGTGTTCCACTTATCGACTCGTGACCTAGTCATAAAAATGAACAACTTTGTGGAGTAAAACCTAAAACATACAGCAATAGGGTCATACCTCATTGATGTCCAAAATTCCGAAAATCAACGGGAGGACGTCGAATATAGCGGGAAAAGTGGGTTCATTTCTAGATGGTTCCTCGAGGTTTGAACGGATTCCAATTGGTACATCTTCATGTAGGCATCAAAATATTCGACTTCATGGAGGAAAATCAAAAAAATACAGAAATATGTCTTTTCTCACCTAACCTCCCGTTTCCCGGAATCCATGGTGAGGCCTCTGAAAACCGGGAATGAGCGACGTCGCTTCCAGAATTCCGCGGCGGGAATAATTGCTTAATTTGTGATTTTTAACATTCTCACATGTAAGCACGACTATTCACGGAAAAAACTCAGAGGGGTATTTTCAATTTTTGCTCTCGACCGAATCCTCGAAATTCTCACTAGTAACGGGAGGCCAGTGAAAATTTTGAATAGTGAAAATCGTTCCTAAAAATTGCAAGTGGATTTTTGACTGAAACTTTGACAACTTCATCACAGCAGTACAAATATTGTTTCCAACGGATGATGTGTGGTTCCTGACGTCATGTGTCAAAAGTGGTCCCCCAGGCCATCTGACAGAAGTCGATTTTTCAAAAATTATCCACCAAAATCACTAAAATCGCCGCAATTTTGCTCCCAGACAAGATACAGCAAATCTGAGCATAGACTCGGAATCCTCATGAAATTTCGCATCTTTTGAGCCTAAAATCATGCGTTTTGGACAACATTGACGTTTCTTAGAAAAGCCTCAAAACGCGCCGAAAAAACACTCATTTTTGAAGGAGGAAAATGACCTATTTGAGATGGTTTTTAATTATTTGAACGTGTTCCACTTATCGACTCGTGATCTAGACATAAAATTGAAAAACTTTGTGGAAGAAAAACCGCAATATACTCCAATAGGTGAAACCTCAAAACTTTCCCAAATTCCAAAAATCAACGGGAGATCGTTGAGTATGCCGGAAAAAGTGGGTTCAGTTCTGATATGTTCCTGGAAGATTGAACAAATTCTAATCGGTAATACTTCGTCTAGACACGAAATAAAAAGACTTCATGGAGAAAAAACACAACTATACAAGAATATGTGATACCTCACCCGTACCTCCCGTTATGCCGGCTTTCCTTTGATGAATCGAGAACAACGATGTTAGTTCCAAAATTTCCCTGGAGCAGAATTCGATCAATTAGCGATTTTCGACATTATCACATGTGCACACGACTATTCATGGAAGAAACTCAGACCCGTGTTTTCAATTTTCACACTTTGCTGAAACCCCCATTTCACCGGAATCCATGGTGAGGCCTCTCAAAAACCGGGTATGAGCGACGTCGATTCCAGAATCGCGCAACAGTAGGAATTCATGAATTTTGGTTTTTCGTCATGCTCAGATGATGTGTCAAGTGTCTATGGAAAGACATTCAAGGGTATATGTCATTTACCATTTCAACCCCGCATCTCAATATCGCCAAAATCAACGGGAGGCCTTTGAAAAATTGAAGAAACTAAGCTCAGTTCCAAAAAATTGCGAGTTGATTTTTGGCTCAAACTAGGACAACTTTGTCAAAACAGTATGATGATTGTTTCCAACGGATGATATGTGGGGCCGGACGTCATGTGTCAAAAGTGGTCCCCCAGGCCATCTGACGGAAGTCAATTTTCTGAAAAATTTCCACTCATTTTACTAAAATCACCGCAATTTTGCTCTCAGACAAGATACAGCAAATCTGAGAATAGATTCGGAATCCTCATGAAATTTCGCATCTTTTGAGCCTAAAATCATGCGTTTTTGACAACATTGACGTTTCTTAGAAAAGCCCGAAGACGCGCCGAAAAAGAGCTCATTTTTGAAGGGGAAAATGACATATTTCAGATGGTTATTGATTATTTGAACGTGTTCCACTTATCGACTCGTGACCTAGTCATAAAAATGAACAACTTTGTGGAGTAAAACCTAAAACATACAGCAATAGGGTCATACCTCATTGATGTCCAAAATTCCGAAAATCAACGGGAGGACGTCGAATATAGCGGGAAAAGTGGGTTCATTTCTAGATGGTTCCTCGAGGTTTGAACGGATTCCAATTGGTACATCTTCATGTAGGCATCAAAATATTCGACTTCATGGAGGAAAATCAAAAAAATACAGAAATATGTCTTTTCTCACCTAACCTCCCGTTTCCCGGAATCCATGGTGAGGCCTCTGAAAACCGGGAATGAGCGACGTCGCTTCCAGAATTCCGCGGCGGGAATAATTGCTTAATTTGTGATTTTTAACATTCTCACATGTAAGCACGACTATTCACGGAAAAAACTCAGAGGGGTATTTTCAATTTTTGCTCTCGACCGAATCCTCGAAATTCTCACTAGTAACGGGAGGCCAGTGAAAATTTTGAATAGTGAAAATCGTTCCTAAAAATTGCAAGTGGATTTTTGACTGAAACTTTGACAACTTCATCACAGCAGTACAAATATTGTTTCCAACGGATGATGTGTGGTTCCTGACGTCATGTGTCAAAAGTGGTCCCCCAGGCCATCTGACAGAAGTCGATTTTTCAAAAATTATCCACCAAAATCACTAAAATCGCCGCAATTTTGCTCCCAGACAAGATACAGCAAATCTGAGCATAGACTCGGAATCCTCATGAAATTTCGCATCTTTTGAGCCTAAAATCATGCGTTTTGGACAACATTGACGTTTCTTAGAAAAGCCTCAAAACGCGCCGAAAAAACACTCATTTTTGAAGGAGGAAAATGACCTATTTGAGATGGTTTTTAATTATTTGAACGTGTTCCACTTATCGACTCGTGATCTAGACATAAAATTGAAAAACTTTGTGGAAGAAAAACCGCAATATACTCCAATAGGTGAAACCTCAAAACTTTCCCAAATTCCAAAAATCAACGGGAGATCGTTGAGTATGCCGGAAAAAGTGGGTTCAGTTCTGATATGTTCCTGGAAGATTGAACAAATTCTAATCGGTAATACTTCGTCTAGACACGAAATAAAAAGACTTCATGGAGAAAAAACACAACTATACAAGAATATGTGATACCTCACCCGTACCTCCCGTTATGCCGGCTTTCCTTTGATGAATCGAGAACAACGATGTTAGTTCCAAAATTTCCCTGGAGCAGAATTCGATCAATTAGCGATTTTCGACATTATCACATGTGCACACGACTATTCATGGAAGAAACTCAGACCCGTGTTTTCAATTTTCACACTTTGCTGAAACCCCCATTTCACCGGAATCCATGGTGAGGCCTCTCAAAAACCGGGTATGAGCGACGTCGATTCCAGAATCGCGCAACAGTAGGAATTCATGAATTTTGGTTTTTCGTCATGCTCAGATGATGTGTCAAGTGTCTATGGAAAGACATTCAAGGGTATATGTCATTTACCATTTCAACCCCGCATCTCAATATCGCCAAAATCAACGGGAGGCCTTTGAAAAATTGAAGAAACTAAGCTCAGTTCCAAAAAATTGCGAGTTGATTTTTGGCTCAAACTAGGACAACTTTGTCAAAACAGTATGATGATTGTTTCCAACGGATGATATGTGGGGCCGGACGTCATGTGTCAAAAGTGGTCCCCCAGGCCATCTGACGGAAGTCAATTTTCTGAAAAATTTCCACTCATTTTACTAAAATCACCGCAATTTTGCTCTCAGACAAGATACAGCAAATCTGAGAATAGATTCGGAATCCTCATGAAATTTCGCATCTTTTGAGCCTAAAATCATGCGTTTTTGACAACATTGACGTTTCTTAGAAAAGCCCGAAGACGCGCCGAAAAAGAGCTCATTTTTGAAGGGGAAAATGACATATTTCAGATGGTTATTGATTATTTGAACGTGTTCCACTTATCGACTCGTGACCTAGTCATAAAAATGAACAACTTTGTGGAGTAAAACCTAAAACATACAGCAATAGGGTCATACCTCATTGATGTCCAAAATTCCGAAAATCAACGGGAGGACGTCGAATATAGCGGGAAAAGTGGGTTCATTTCTAGATGGTTCCTCGAGGTTTGAACGGATTCCAATTGGTACATCTTCATGTAGGCATCAAAATATTCGACTTCATGGAGGAAAATCAAAAAAATACAGAAATATGTCTTTTCTCACCTAACCTCCCGTTTCCCGGAATCCATGGTGAGGCCTCTGAAAACCGGGAATGAGCGACGTCGCTTCCAGAATTCCGCGGCGGGAATAATTGCTTAATTTGTGATTTTTAACATTCTCACATGTAAGCACGACTATTCACGGAAAAAACTCAGAGGGGTATTTTCAATTTTTGCTCTCGACCGAATCCTCGAAATTCTCACTAGTAACGGGAGGCCAGTGAAAATTTTGAATAGTGAAAATCGTTCCTAAAAATTGCAAGTGGATTTTTGACTGAAACTTTGACAACTTCATCACAGCAGTACAAATATTGTTTCCAACGGATGATGTGTGGTTCCTGACGTCATGTGTCAAAAGTGGTCCCCCAGGCCATCTGACAGAAGTCGATTTTTCAAAAATTATCCACCAAAATCACTAAAATCGCCGCAATTTTGCTCCCAGACAAGATACAGCAAATCTGAGCATAGACTCGGAATCCTCATGAAATTTCGCATCTTTTGAGCCTAAAATCATGCGTTTTGGACAACATTGACGTTTCTTAGAAAAGCCTCAAAACGCGCCGAAAAAACACTCATTTTTGAAGGAGGAAAATGACCTATTTGAGATGGTTTTTAATTATTTGAACGTGTTCCACTTATCGACTCGTGATCTAGACATAAAATTGAAAAACTTTGTGGAAGAAAAACCGCAATATACTCCAATAGGTGAAACCTCAAAACTTTCCCAAATTCCAAAAATCAACGGGAGATCGTTGAGTATGCCGGAAAAAGTGGGTTCAGTTCTGATATGTTCCTGGAAGATTGAACAAATTCTAATCGGTAATACTTCGTCTAGACACGAAATAAAAAGACTTCATGGAGAAAAAACACAACTATACAAGAATATGTGATACCTCACCCGTACCTCCCGTTATGCCGGCTTTCCTTTGATGAATCGAGAACAACGATGTTAGTTCCAAAATTTCCCTGGAGCAGAATTCGATCAATTAGCGATTTTCGACATTATCACATGTGCACACGACTATTCATGGAAGAAACTCAGACCCGTGTTTTCAATTTTCACACTTTGCTGAAACCCCCATTTCACCGGAATCCATGGTGAGGCCTCTCAAAAACCGGGTATGAGCGACGTCGATTCCAGAATCGCGCAACAGTAGGAATTCATGAATTTTGGTTTTTCGTCATGCTCAGATGATGTGTCAAGTGTCTATGGAAAGACATTCAAGGGTATATGTCATTTACCATTTCAACCCCGCATCTCAATATCGCCAAAATCAACGGGAGGCCTTTGAAAAATTGAAGAAACTAAGCTCAGTTCCAAAAAATTGCGAGTTGATTTTTGGCTCAAACTAGGACAACTTTGTCAAAACAGTATGATGATTGTTTCCAACGGATGATATGTGGGGCCGGACGTCATGTGTCAAAAGTGGTCCCCCAGGCCATCTGACGGAAGTCAATTTTCTGAAAAATTTCCACTCATTTTACTAAAATCACCGCAATTTTGCTCTCAGACAAGATACAGCAAATCTGAGAATAGATTCGGAATCCTCATGAAATTTCGCATCTTTTGAGCCTAAAATCATGCGTTTTTGACAACATTGACGTTTCTTAGAAAAGCCCGAAGACGCGCCGAAAAAGAGCTCATTTTTGAAGGGGAAAATGACATATTTCAGATGGTTATTGATTATTTGAACGTGTTCCACTTATCGACTCGTGACCTAGTCATAAAAATGAACAACTTTGTGGAGTAAAACCTAAAACATACAGCAATAGGGTCATACCTCATTGATGTCCAAAATTCCGAAAATCAACGGGAGGACGTCGAATATAGCGGGAAAAGTGGGTTCATTTCTAGATGGTTCCTCGAGGTTTGAACGGATTCCAATTGGTACATCTTCATGTAGGCATCAAAATATTCGACTTCATGGAGGAAAATCAAAAAAATACAGAAATATGTCTTTTCTCACCTAACCTCCCGTTTCCCGGAATCCATGGTGAGGCCTCTGAAAACCGGGAATGAGCGACGTCGCTTCCAGAATTCCGCGGCGGGAATAATTGCTTAATTTGTGATTTTTAACATTCTCACATGTAAGCACGACTATTCACGGAAAAAACTCAGAGGGGTATTTTCAATTTTTGCTCTCGACCGAATCCTCGAAATTCTCACTAGTAACGGGAGGCCAGTGAAAATTTTGAATAGTGAAAATCGTTCCTAAAAATTGCAAGTGGATTTTTGACTGAAACTTTGACAACTTCATCACAGCAGTACAAATATTGTTTCCAACGGATGATGTGTGGTTCCTGACGTCATGTGTCAAAAGTGGTCCCCCAGGCCATCTGACAGAAGTCGATTTTTCAAAAATTATCCACCAAAATCACTAAAATCGCCGCAATTTTGCTCCCAGACAAGATACAGCAAATCTGAGCATAGACTCGGAATCCTCATGAAATTTCGCATCTTTTGAGCCTAAAATCATGCGTTTTGGACAACATTGACGTTTCTTAGAAAAGCCTCAAAACGCGCCGAAAAAACACTCATTTTTGAAGGAGGAAAATGACCTATTTGAGATGGTTTTTAATTATTTGAACGTGTTCCACTTATCGACTCGTGATCTAGACATAAAATTGAAAAACTTTGTGGAAGAAAAACCGCAATATACTCCAATAGGTGAAACCTCAAAACTTTCCCAAATTCCAAAAATCAACGGGAGATCGTTGAGTATGCCGGAAAAAGTGGGTTCAGTTCTGATATGTTCCTGGAAGATTGAACAAATTCTAATCGGTAATACTTCGTCTAGACACGAAATAAAAAGACTTCATGGAGAAAAAACACAACTATACAAGAATATGTGATACCTCACCCGTACCTCCCGTTATGCCGGCTTTCCTTTGATGAATCGAGAACAACGATGTTAGTTCCAAAATTTCCCTGGAGCAGAATTCGATCAATTAGCGATTTTCGACATTATCACATGTGCACACGACTATTCATGGAAGAAACTCAGACCCGTGTTTTCAATTTTCACACTTTGCTGAAACCCCCATTTCACCGGAATCCATGGTGAGGCCTCTCAAAAACCGGGTATGAGCGACGTCGATTCCAGAATCGCGCAACAGTAGGAATTCATGAATTTTGGTTTTTCGTCATGCTCAGATGATGTGTCAAGTGTCTATGGAAAGACATTCAAGGGTATATGTCATTTACCATTTCAACCCCGCATCTCAATATCGCCAAAATCAACGGGAGGCCTTTGAAAAATTGAAGAAACTAAGCTCAGTTCCAAAAAATTGCGAGTTGATTTTTGGCTCAAACTAGGACAACTTTGTCAAAACAGTATGATGATTGTTTCCAACGGATGATATGTGGGGCCGGACGTCATGTGTCAAAAGTGGTCCCCCAGGCCATCTGACGGAAGTCAATTTTCTGAAAAATTTCCACTCATTTTACTAAAATCACCGCAATTTTGCTCTCAGACAAGATACAGCAAATCTGAGAATAGATTCGGAATCCTCATGAAATTTCGCATCTTTTGAGCCTAAAATCATGCGTTTTGGACAACATTGACGTTTCTTAGAAAAGCCTCAAAACGCGTCGAAAAAACACTCATTTTTGAAGGAGGAAAATGACCTATTTGAGATGGTTTTTAATTATTTGAACGTGTTCCACTTATCGACTCGTGATCTAGACATAAAATTGAAAAACTTTGTGGAAGAAAAACCGCAATATACTCCAATAGGTGAAACCTCAAAACTTTCCCAAATTCCAAAAATCAACGGGAGATCGTTGAGTATGCCGGAAAAAGTGGGTTCAGTTCTGATATGTTCCTGGAAGATTGAACAAATTCTAATCGGTAATACTTCGTCTAGACACGAAATAAAAAGACTTCATGGAGAAAAAACACAACTATACAAGAATATGTGATACCTCACCCGTACCTCCCGTTATGCCGGCTTTCCTTTGATGAATCGAGAACAACGATGTTAGTTCCAAAATTTCCCTGGAGCAGAATTCGATCAATTAGCGATTTTCGACATTATCACATGTGCACACGACTATTCATGGAAGAAACTCAGACCCGTGTTTTCAATTTTCACACTTTGCTGAAACCCCCATTTCACCGGAATCCATGGTGAGGCCTCTCAAAAACCGGGTATGAGCGACGTCGATTCCAGAATCGCGCAACAGTAGGAATTCATGAATTTTGGTTTTTCGTCATGCTCAGATGATGTGTCAAGTGTCTATGGAAAGACATTCAAGGGTATATGTCATTTACCATTTCAACCCCGCATCTCAATATCGCCAAAATCAACGGGAGGCCTTTGAAAAATTGAAGAAACTAAGCTCAGTTCCAAAAAATTGCGAGTTGATTTTTGGCTCAAACTAGGACAACTTTGTCAAAACAGTATGATGATTGTTTCCAACGGATGATATGTGGGGCCGGACGTCATGTGTCAAAAGTGGTCCCCCAGGCCATCTGACGGAAGTCAATTTTCTGAAAAATTTCCACTCATTTTACTAAAATCACCGCAATTTTGCTCTCAGACAAGATACAGCAAATCTGAGAATAGATTCGGAATCCTCATGAAATTTCGCATCTTTTGAGCCTAAAATCATGCGTTTTTGACAACATTGACGTTTCTTAGAAAAGCCCGAAGACGCGCCGAAAAAGAGCTCATTTTTGAAGGGGAAAATGACATATTTCAGATGGTTATTGATTATTTGAACGTGTTCCACTTATCGACTCGTGACCTAGTCATAAAAATGAACAACTTTGTGGAGTAAAACCTAAAACATACAGCAATAGGGTCATACCTCATTGATGTCCAAAATTCCGAAAATCAACGGGAGGACGTCGAATATAGCGGGAAAAGTGGGTTCATTTCTAGATGGTTCCTCGAGGTTTGAACGGATTCCAATTGGTACATCTTCATGTAGGCATCAAAATATTCGACTTCATGGAGGAAAATCAAAAAAATACAGAAATATGTCTTTTCTCACCTAACCTCCCGTTTCCCGGAATCCATGGTGAGGCCTCTGAAAACCGGGAATGAGCGACGTCGCTTCCAGAATTCCGCGGCGGGAATAATTGCTTAATTTGTGATTTTTAACATTCTCACATGTAAGCACGACTATTCACGGAAAAAACTCAGAGGGGTATTTTCAATTTTTGCTCTCGACCGAATCCTCGAAATTCTCACTAGTAACGGGAGGCCAGTGAAAATTTTGAATAGTGAAAATCGTTCCTAAAAATTGCAAGTGGATTTTTGACTGAAACTTTGACAACTTCATCACAGCAGTACAAATATTGTTTCCAACGGATGATGTGTGGTTCCTGACGTCATGTGTCAAAAGTGGTCCCCCAGGCCATCTGACAGAAGTCGATTTTTCAAAAATTATCCACCAAAATCACTAAAATCGCCGCAATTTTGCTCCCAGACAAGATACAGCAAATCTGAGCATAGACTCGGAATCCTCATGAAATTTCGCATCTTTTGAGCCTAAAATCATGCGTTTTGGACAACATTGACGTTTCTTAGAAAAGCCTCAAAACGCGCCGAAAAAACACTCATTTTTGAAGGAGGAAAATGACCTATTTGAGATGGTTTTTAATTATTTGAACGTGTTCCACTTATCGACTCGTGATCTAGACATAAAATTGAAAAACTTTGTGGAAGAAAAACCGCAATATACTCCAATAGGTGAAA
This sequence comes from Caenorhabditis sinica, assembly GCA_963932045.1. Classification (NCBI taxonomy): domain Eukaryota; kingdom Metazoa; phylum Nematoda; class Chromadorea; order Rhabditida; family Rhabditidae; genus Caenorhabditis; species Caenorhabditis sinica. Next base: position 27,264,815 of record OZ009940.1, read on the forward strand.
CCTCAAAACTTTCCCAAATTCCAAAAATCAACGGGAGATCGTTGAGTATGCCGGAAAAAGTGGGTTCAGTTCTGATATGTTCCTGGAAGATTGAACAAATTCTAATCGGTAATACTTCGTCTAGACACGAAATAAAAAGACTTCATGGAGAAAAAACACAACTATACAAGAATATGTGATACCTCACCCGTACCTCCCGTTATGCCGGCTTTCCTTTGATGAATCGAGAACAACGATGTTAGTTCCAAAATTTCCCTGGAGCAGAATTCGATCAATTAGCGATTTTCGACATTATCACATGTGCACACGACTATTCATGGAAGAAACTCAGACCCGTGTTTTCAATTTTCACACTTTGCTGAAACCCCCATTTCACCGGAATCCATGGTGAGGCCTCTCAAAAACCGGGTATGAGCGACGTCGATTCCAGAATCGCGCAACAGTAGGAATTCATGAATTTTGGTTTTTCGTCATGCTCAGATGATGTGTCAAGTGTCTATGGAAAGACATTCAAGGGTATATGTCATTTACCATTTCAACCCCGCATCTCAATATCGCCAAAATCAACGGGAGGCCTTTGAAAAATTGAAGAAACTAAGCTCAGTTCCAAAAAATTGCGAGTTGATTTTTGGCTCAAACTAGGACAACTTTGTCAAAACAGTATGATGATTGTTTCCAACGGATGATATGTGGGGCCGGACGTCATGTGTCAAAAGTGGTCCCCCAGGCCATCTGACGGAAGTCAATTTTCTGAAAAATTTCCACTCATTTTACTAAAATCACCGCAATTTTGCTCTCAGACAAGATACAGCAAATCTGAGAATAGATTCGGAATCCTCATGAAATTTCGCATCTTTTGAGCCTAAAATCATGCGTTTTGGACAACATTGACGTTTCTTAGAAAAGCCTCAAAACGCGCCGAAAAAACACTCATTTTTGAAGGAGGAAAATGACCTATTTGAGATGGTTTTTAATTATTTGAACGTGTTCCACTTATCGACTCGTGATCTAGACATAAAATTGAAAAACTTTGTGGAAGAAAAACCGCAATATACTCCAATAGGTGAAACCTCAAAACTTTCCCAAATTCCAAAAATCAACGGGAGATCGTTGAGTATGCCGGAAAAAGTGGGTTCAGTTCTGATATGTTCCTGGAAGATTGAACAAATTCTAATCGGTAATACTTCGTCTAGACACGAAATAAAAAGACTTCATGGAGAAAAAACACAACTATACAAGAATATGTGATACCTCACCCGTACCTCCCGTTATGCCGGCTTTCCTTTGATGAATCGAGAACAACGATGTTAGTTCCAAAATTTCCCTGGAGCAGAATTCGATCAATTAGCGATTTTCGACATTATCACATGTGCACACGACTATTCATGGAAGAAACTCAGACCCGTGTTTTCAATTTTCACACTTTGCTGAAACCCCCATTTCACCGGAATCCATGGTGAGGCCTCTCAAAAACCGGGTATGAGCGACGTCGATTCCAGAATCGCGCAACAGTAGGAATTCATGAATTTTGGTTTTTCGTCATGCTCAGATGATGTGTCAAGTGTCTATGGAAAGACATTCAAGGGTATATGTCATTTACCATTTCAACCCCGCATCTCAATATCGCCAAAATCAACGGGAGGCCTTTGAAAAATTGAAGAAACTAAGCTCAGTTCCAAAAAATTGCGAGTTGATTTTTGGCTCAAACTAGGACAACTTTGTCAAAACAGTATGATGATTGTTTCCAACGGATGATATGTGGGGCCGGACGTCATGTGTCAAAAGTGGTCCCCCAGGCCATCTGACGGAAGTCAATTTTCTGAAAAATTTCCACTCATTTTACTAAAATCACCGCAATTTTGCTCTCAGACAAGATACAGCAAATCTGAGAATAGATTCGGAATCCTCATGAAATTTCGCATCTTTTGAGCCTAAAATCATGCGTTTTGGACAACATTGACGTTTCTTAGAAAAGCCTCAAAACGCGCCGAAAAAACACTCATTTTTGAAGGAGGAAAATGACCTATTTGAGATGGTTTTTAATTATTTGAACGTGTTCCACTTATCGACTCGTGATCTAGACATAAAATTGAAAAACTTTGTGGAAGAAAAACCGCAATATACTCCAATAGGTGAAACCTCAAAACTTTCCCAAATTCCAAAAATCAACGGGAGATCGTTGAGTATGCCGGAAAAAGTGGGTTCAGTTCTGATATGTTCCTGGAAGATTGAACAAATTCTAATCGGTAATACTTCGTCTAGACACGAAATAAAAAGACTTCATGGAGAAAAAACACAACTATACAAGAATATGTGATACCTCACCCGTACCTCCCGTTATGCCGGCTTTCCTTTGATGAATCGAGAACAACGATGTTAGTTCCAAAATTTCCCTGGAGCAGAATTCGATCAATTAGCGATTTTCGACATTATCACATGTGCACACGACTATTCATGGAAGAAACTCAGACCCGTGTTTTCAATTTTCACACTTTGCTGAAACCCCCATTTCACCGGAATCCATGGTGAGGCCTCTCAAAAACCGGGTATGAGCGACGTCGATTCCAGAATCGCGCAACAGTAGGAATTCATGAATTTTGGTTTTTCGTCATGCTCAGATGATGTGTCAAGTGTCTATGGAAAGACATTCAAGGGTATATGTCATTTACCATTTCAACCCCGCATCTCAATATCGCCAAAATCAACGGGAGGCCTTTGAAAAATTGAAGAAACTAAGCTCAGTTCCAAAAAATTGCGAGTTGATTTTTGGCTCAAACTAGGACAACTTTGTCAAAACAGTATGATGATTGTTTCCAACGGATGATATGTGGGGCCGGACGTCATGTGTCAAAAGTGGTCCCCCAGGCCATCTGACGGAAGTCAATTTTCTGAAAAATTTCCACTCATTTTACTAAAATCACCGCAATTTTGCTCTCAGACAAGATACAGCAAATCTGAGAATAGATTCGGAATCCTCATGAAATTTCGCATCTTTTGAGCCTAAAATCATGCGTTTTGGACAACATTGACGTTTCTTAGAAAAGCCTCAAAACGCGCCGAAAAAACACTCATTTTTGAAGGAGGAAAATGACCTATTTGAGATGGTTTTTAATTATTTGAACGTGTTCCACTTATCGACTCGTGATCTAGACATAAAATTGAAAAACTTTGTGGAAGAAAAACCGCAATATACTCCAATAGGTGAAACCTCAAAACTTTCCCAAATTCCAAAAATCAACGGGAGATCGTTGAGTATGCCGGAAAAAGTGGGTTCAGTTCTGATATGTTCCTGGAAGATTGAACAAATTCTAATCGGTAATACTTCGTCTAGACACGAAATAAAAAGACTTCATGGAGAAAAAACACAACTATACAAGAATATGTGATACCTCACCCGTACCTCCCGTTATGCCGGCTTTCCTTTGATGAATCGAGAACAACGATGTTAGTTCCAAAATTTCCCTGGAGCAGAATTCGATCAATTAGCGATTTTCGACATTATCACATGTGCACACGACTATTCATGGAAGAAACTCAGACCCGTGTTTTCAATTTTCACACTTTGCTGAAACCCCCATTTCACCGGAATCCATGGTGAGGCCTCTCAAAAACCGGGTATGAGCGACGTCGATTCCAGAATCGCGCAACAGTAGGAATTCATGAATTTTGGTTTTTCGTCATGCTCAGATGATGTGTCAAGTGTCTATGGAAAGACATTCAAGGGTATATGTCATTTACCATTTCAACCCCGCATCTCAATATCGCCAAAATCAACGGGAGGCCTTTGAAAAATTGAAGAAACTAAGCTCAGTTCCAAAAAATTGCGAGTTGATTTTTGGCTCAAACTAGGACAACTTTGTCAAAACAGTATGATGATTGTTTCCAACGGATGATATGTGGGGCCGGACGTCATGTGTCAAAAGTGGTCCCCCAGGCCATCTGACGGAAGTCAATTTTCTGAAAAATTTCCACTCATTTTACTAAAATCACCGCAATTTTGCTCTCAGACAAGATACAGCAAATCTGAGAATAGATTCGGAATCCTCATGAAATTTCGCATCTTTTGAGCCTAAAATCATGCGTTTTGGACAACATTGACGTTTCTTAGAAAAGCCTCAAAACGCGCCGAAAAAACACTCATTTTTGAAGGAGGAAAATGACCTATTTGAGATGGTTTTTAATTATTTGAACGTGTTCCACTTATCGACTCGTGATCTAGACATAAAATTGAAAAACTTTGTGGAAGAAAAACCGCAATATACTCCAATAGGTGAAACCTCAAAACTTTCCCAAATTCCAAAAATCAACGGGAGATCGTTGAGTATGCCGGAAAAAGTGGGTTCAGTTCTGATATGTTCCTGGAAGATTGAACAAATTCTAATCGGTAATACTTCGTCTAGACACGAAATAAAAAGACTTCATGGAGAAAAAACACAACTATACAAGAATATGTGATACCTCACCCGTACCTCCCGTTATGCCGGCTTTCCTTTGATGAATCGAGAACAACGATGTTAGTTCCAAAATTTCCCTGGAGCAGAATTCGATCAATTAGCGATTTTCGACATTATCACATGTGCACACGACTATTCATGGAAGAAACTCAGACCCGTGTTTTCAATTTTCACACTTTGCTGAAACCCCCATTTCACCGGAATCCATGGTGAGGCCTCTCAAAAACCGGGTATGAGCGACGTCGATTCCAGAATCGCGCAACAGTAGGAATTCATGAATTTTGGTTTTTCGTCATGCTCAGATGATGTGTCAAGTGTCTATGGAAAGACATTCAAGGGTATATGTCATTTACCATTTCAACCCCGCATCTCAATATCGCCAAAATCAACGGGAGGCCTTTGAAAAATTGAAGAAACTAAGCTCAGTTCCAAAAAATTGCGAGTTGATTTTTGGCTCAAACTAGGACAACTTTGTCAAAACAGTATGATGATTGTTTCCAACGGATGATATGTGGGGCCGGACGTCATGTGTCAAAAGTGGTCCCCCAGGCCATCTGACGGAAGTCAATTTTCTGAAAAATTTCCACTCATTTTACTAAAATCACCGCAATTTTGCTCTCAGACAAGATACAGCAAATCTGAGAATAGATTCGGAATCCTCATGAAATTTCGCATCTTTTGAGCCTAAAATCATGCGTTTTGGACAACATTGACGTTTCTTAGAAAAGCCTCAAAACGCGTCGAAAAAACACTCATTTTTGAAGGAGGAAAATGACCTATTTGAGATGGTTTTTAATTATTTGAACGTGTTCCACTTATCGACTCGTGATCTAGACATAAAATTGAAAAACTTTGTGGAAGAAAAACCGCAATATACTCCAATAGGTGAAACCTCAAAACTTTCCCAAATTCCAAAAATCAACGGGAGATCGTTGAGTATGCCGGAAAAAGTGGGTTCAGTTCTGATATGTTCCTGGAAGATTGAACGAATTCTAATCGGTAATACTTCGTCTAGACACGAAATAAAAAGACTTCATGGAGAAAAAACACAACTATACAAGAATATGTGATACCTCACCCGTACCTCCCGTTATGCCGGCTTTCCTTTGATGAATCGAGAACAACGATGTTAGTTCCAAAATTTCCCTGGAGCAGAATTCGATCAATTAGCGATTTTCGACATTATCACATGTGCACACGACTATTCATGGAAGAAACTCAGACCCGTGTTTTCAATTTTCACACTTTGCTGAAACCCCCATTTCACCGGAATCCATGGTGAGGCCTCTCAAAAACCGGGTATGAGCGACGTCGATTCCAGAATCGCGCAACAGTAGGAATTCATGAATTTTGGTTTTTCGTCATGCTCAGATGATGTGTCAAGTGTCTATGGAAAGACATTCAAGGGTATATGTCATTTACCATTTCAACCCCGCATCTCAATATCGCCAAAATCAACGGGAGGCCTTTGAAAAATTGAAGAAACTAAGCTCAGTTCCAAAAAATTGCGAGTTGATTTTTGGCTCAAACTAGGACAACTTTGTCAAAACAGTATGATGATTGTTTCCAACGGATGATATGTGGGGCCGGACGTCATGTGTCAAAAGTGGTCCCCCAGGCCATCTGACGGAAGTCAATTTTCTGAAAAATTTCCACTCATTTTACTAAAATCACCGCAATTTTGCTCTCAGACAAGATACAGCAAATCTGAGAATAGATTCGGAATCCTCATGAAATTTCGCATCTTTTGAGCCTAAAATCATGCGTTTTTGACAACATTGACGTTTCTTAGAAAAGCCCGAAGACGCGCCGAAAAAGAGCTCATTTTTGAAGGGGAAAATGACATATTTCAGATGGTTATTGATTATTTGAACGTGTTCCACTTATCGACTCGTGACCTAGTCATAAAAATGAACAACTTTGTGGAAGAAAAACCGCAATATACTCCAATAGGTGAAACCTCAAAACTTTCCCAAATTCCAAAAATCAACGGGAGATCGTTGAGTATGCCGGAAAAAGTGGGTTCAGTTCTGATATGTTCCTGGAAGATTGAACAAATTCTAATCGGTAATACTTCGTCTAGACACGAAATAAAAAGACTTCATGGAGAAAAAACACAACTATACAAGAATATGTGATACCTCACCCGTACCTCCCGTTATGCCGGCTTTCCTTTGATGAATCGAGAACAACGATGTTAGTTCCAAAATTTCCCTGGAGCAGAATTCGATCAATTAGCGATTTTCGACATTATCACATGTGCACACGACTATTCATGGAAGAAACTCAGACCCGTGTTTTCAATTTTCACACTTTGCTGAAACCCCCATTTCACCGGAATCCATGGTGAGGCCTCTCAAAAACCGGGTATGAGCGACGTCGATTCCAGAATCGCGCAACAGTAGGAATTCATGAATTTTGGTTTTTCGTCATGCTCAGATGATGTGTCAAGTGTCTATGGAAAGACATTCAAGGGTATATGTCATTTACCATTTCAACCCCGCATCTCAATATCGCCAAAATCAACGGGAGGCCTTTGAAAAATTGAAGAAACTAAGCTCAGTTCCAAAAAATTGCGAGTTGATTTTTGGCTCAAACTAGGACAACTTTGTCAAAACAGTATGATGATTGTTTCCAACGGATGATATGTGGGGCCGGACGTCATGTGTCAAAAGTGGTCCCCCAGGCCATCTGACGGAAGTCAATTTTCTGAAAAATTTCCACTCATTTTACTAAAATCACCGCAATTTTGCTCTCAGACAAGATACAGCAAATCTGAGAATAGATTCGGAATCCTCATGAAATTTCGCATCTTTTGAGCCTAAAATCATGCGTTTTGGACAACATTGACGTTTCTTAGAAAAGCCTCAAAACGCGCCGAAAAAACACTCATTTTTGAAGGAGGAAAATGACCTATTTGAGATGGTTTTTTATTATTTGAACGTGTTCCACTTATCGACTCGTGATCTAGACATAAAATTGAAAAACTTTGTGGAAGAAAAACCGCAATATACTCCAATAGGTGAAACCTCAAAACTTTCCCAAATTCCAAAAATCAACGGGAGATCGTTGAGTATGCCGGAAAAAGTGGGTTCAGTTCTGATATGTTCCTGGAAGATTGAACGAATTCTAATCGGTAATACTTCGTCTAGACACGAAATAAAAAGACTTCATGGAGAAAAAACACAACTATACAAGAATATGTGATACCTCACCCGTACCTCCCGTTATGCCGGCTTTCCTTTGATGAATCGAGAACAACGATGTTAGTTCCAAAATTTCCCTGGAGCAGAATTCGATCAATTAGCGATTTTCGACATTATCACATGTGCACACGACTATTCATGGAAGAAACTCAGACCCGTGTTTTCAATTTTCACACTTTGCTGAAACCCCCATTTCACCGGAATCCATGGTGAGGCCTCTCAAAAACCGGGTATGAGCGACGTCGATTCCAGAATCGCGCAACAGTAGGAATTCATGAATTTTGGTTTTTCGTCATGCTCAGATGATGTGTCAAGTGTCTATGGAAAGACATTCAAGGGTATATGTCATTTACCATTTCAACCCCGCATCTCAATATCGCCAAAATCAACGGGAGGCCTTTGAAAAATTGAAGAAACTAAGCTCAGTTCCAAAAAATTGCGAGTTGATTTTTGGCTCAAACTAGGACAACTTTGTCAAAACAGTATGATGATTGTTTCCAACGGATGATATGTGGGGCCGGACGTCATGTGTCAAAAGTGGTCCCCCAGGCCATCTGACGGAAGTCAATTTTCTGAAAAATTTCCACTCATTTTACTAAAATCACCGCAATTTTGCTCTCAGACAAGATACAGCAAATCTGAGAATAGATTCGGAATCCTCATGAAATTTCGCATCTTTTGAGCCTAAAATCATGCGTTTTTGACAACATTGACGTTTCTTAGAAAAGCCCGAAGACGCGCCGAAAAAGAGCTCATTTTTGAAGGGGAAAATGACATATTTCAGATGGTTATTGATTATTTGAACGTGTTCCACTTATCGACTCGTGACCTAGTCATAAAAATGAACAACTTTGTGGAGTAAAACCTAAAACATACAGCAATAGGGTCATACCTCATTGATGTCCAAAATTCCGAAAATCAACGGGAGGACGTCGAATATAGCGGGAAAAGTGGGTTCATTTCTAGATGGTTCCTCGAGGTTTGAACGGATTCCAATTGGTACATCTTCATGTAGGCATCAAAATATTCGACTTCATGGAGGAAAATCAAAAAAATACAGAAATATGTCTTTTCTCACCTAACCTCCCGTTTCCCGGAATCCATGGTGAGGCCTCTGAAAACCGGGAATGAGCGACGTCGCTTCCAGAATTCCGCGGCGGGAATAATTGCTTAATTTGTGATTTTTAACATTCTCACATGTAAGCACGACTATTCACGGAAAAAACTCAGAGGGGTATTTTCAATTTTTGCTCTCGACCGAATCCTCGAAATTCTCACTAGTAACGGGAGGCCAGTGAAAATTTTGAATAGTGAAAATCGTTCCTAAAAATTGCAAGTGGATTTTTGACTGAAACTTTGACAACTTCATCACAGCAGTACAAATATTGTTTCCAACGGATGATGTGTGGTTCCTGACGTCATGTGTCAAAAGTGGTCCCCCAGGCCATATATTCTCATATGTGCACACGACTATTCATGGAAGAAACTCAGAAGAGTGTTTTCGATTTTCACTTTTCTCGGAAAATCCATTTTACCGGAATCCATGGTGAGGCCTTTGAAAATCGGGATGAATTGACGTCAATACTCAGAATCCCACAACAGCAGGAATTCATGATTTTTGGAGTTTTGTCGTCCTCACATGATATAGAATCTGTCTACGGAGAGACATTTGAGGGTATCTGTCATTTTTCATTTCACCCATACATCTCAAACTTCCAAAAATCAACGAGAGGCCTTTGAAAACCGGGAAAATCGACGTCTCTTCCAGAATTCCGCGGCGGGAATAATTGCTTAATTTGTGATTTTTAACATTCTCACATGTAAGCATGACTATTCACGGAACAAACTCAGAGGGGTGTTTTCAATTTTTGCTCTCGCCCGAATCCTCGAAATTCTCACAAGTAACGGGAGGCCAGTGAAAACTTTGAAAATAGAGAAAATCGTTCCCAAAAATTGCGAGTGGATTTTTGGCTGAAACTTTGACAACTTTATGAAAACTGTACAAATAATGTTTCCAGCGGATGATGTGTGCTTCCTGATGTCATGTGTCAGAGGTGGTCTGCCAGGCCATCTCAAGAAAGTCAATTTTTCGAAAATTTCCACTCATTTTACTAAAATTGCCGAAATTTTGCTCCTAGACAGGATACAACAAATCTGAGCATAGATTCGGAATTCTCATAAAATTTCGCATCTTTTGAGCTTAAAATCATGGTATTTGGACAACATTGACGTTTCTTAGAAAAGCCTCAAAACGCGCCGAAAAAAAGCTAATTTTTGAAGGGGAAAATGACATATTTCAGATGGTTTTCGATCATTTGAACGTGTTCCACTTGTTGACTCGTGATCTAGACATAAAATCGAAAAGAAGAAACAGCATACCTTGGGAGAAACAACATACCTGTAACTTTCTCTGGACTCTCTCCAGAACGAGAAAGTATTCTATGAAAAATGAACAAAAATAAGGACTGAAAAACAGAACGAAACTCAAAGACAAAGCGAAAAATCAAAATTCCTACGAATACCCTTTGACCAAAAAGGGTATTCGTAGGAATACTAGAAACATTTCTAAATAGTGGCAAAATTTCTCAATCAATACCGACATTAAAACTAAATTTGCCACAGTCCGTTGTAGACAGTTTGAAACAGTTCTTAATGGTGAGTTATCAATTTTGCGATAGTTCCAAATTGATTGTCAAACTTCTCTTGTGTCGTTGTATCTAATGAAACTTCAATTGAAGACTCAATGGAATTTAGACACCTTGGAACCGAAAAATATTTATTACGTTTCTTTGAAATTGTTACCAAAGGATCAAATTATTATTTCAAGTAGAGCACTACCCTCAATACAATATTCATGGAACAAATTTTTTTGAAAAGTGGACATAAGATAGGAAATATTAGGAGCTCTCAAGCGTGTAGTTGAGCCAAAAAAAGTAAGATGGTAACTCGAATTTAAGAAAAGGACAAGTATTGAGAAAAATTTTTTGTTGCTTTTTTTGAAGAGGATATGAAAATTCAATGAACAATAAGCGGATAAATTACTAAAAACAAGTATAGAGAAAAGTTATGAAAATCAAATTAAGCAGGGGTAATAATGACATGAATTAGAGAAAAGTAAGTTTTAGTAAGAATAGTGAACAACGAAAATGTCTGGTTGCAAAATGGCTCAGAGCCAGAAATCAAATTAAAAAAAAATTTTTTTGGAAAAACTGAGTATCATTATTAATAAGCTCCGCCCACTTCCATGGGATCCTCTGCTATCGGGTCGTCCTCTATATCCTCCCTCATCTGATCCTCCAAAGTGTCATCTTCTTCCCCATAAAAATCTTCCCTCTCCATCCTTCTACTATCCACAGTATCATTCCCATTCTCCTGATTCTCTTCCTTTTCTTCCGCGTCCACGTCTCCTGGATTCTGTTGCATTTTCAAATCAAACCTTCCATCCTTCACACGTCTTCTATAGTTTGTGAAGAAGTTTCGGATGGTGGACTTTTGCAGATTCAGCTCCAGACCAAGTTTATCCATTTCTTTATTGCTCGGGTCTTGATTCTCACGGAAGTAGTTGAAGAGTACGGTACGTTGTTGATCGGTGAACACTCGACGAATCTTCTTTCCGCGACTGGAAAAATTAGATGACTGGTTTAGGAGGGATAGTTTTTGCTAGGTATGTATGAGGTATGGGGACAAATGTTAAATTAAAGTGTAGAGCGCAATGAGACTTACAGAGCCATAAAAAATTTGATTTTGCGATTCTTGCCTAAAAGCCGTCAAAGCCTCACAAGTCTTCGAAAGCCTATAATAAGCTAAGATTCTTTACAGTGCATAAGAAAGTAATCTTAAGACTAAACAGGGTTCAACAAAGTATATGAAATCCAAAGTAGGATAAAAAAACCTACTTACCCCTTCTTCTGCGACGTGTAAACATCCGTAATTCCCATCACCTTTGCCGCATCGCTCATCGATAGATCACACAATGCTTCTCGAGTCGTCTTATCCAGATTCATCCAATTCATCATCCTCTCAAAAGTTTCCGATCCTTTTCTTATCAAATTCCAGGGTCTAGGATTCCTCAGAAGATCGGAAAGGGTTCCCTGACTTCTTCTAAGAATATTCGTTGAGAATGTTGTCTGGGCGATTCCGGATTCCTTGAGAGCCTGAGCCAGACGATTGCAGACCTCCTTGGTATCGATCTCAACACCCACTGGGACCTTTTTTCTCATGACTCGAGTGATTTCTGGAATGTTGAATTTGGTGGCGAGGTCGTTGAGGTCTTTAGAAGACGTTGGGTCTTCTGGAGTTGTAGATTTTTGATATGTATCCATTGGAAGCAATGGGGATGGTACACGGATTTCAGAAGCATTTGGGGGGGTCAGAATCTCTTTGCACATAAGAGTCTCTTCGAGAAGAAGGAGATCGATGGTCTTTAGAAGAGCGATGCTCTTCTGAAGGACAATGACGTTTTGCTCTTGGTGATCGGGATGGGGAGTAGCGTCGTCGTGCGAAGCGTTCTGAAAAAAGAAATTTCGAGATTTTAGATATTCCTGGAGGTTTTTAGATTTTAAGATGCTGAGATATTTCAAAAGTGGACGGAGCCTAATATGAGCGAAGAGAGCTACATATTTTTGGACCAAAATGTTCATTGTCAGTGAACTAAATTTCACTTAGAATGTTAAAAATTTTTTTGTAGGCCCCCATCTAAAAATTTCGTAATATAATCTTTAAAAAACTCACTATTCCTCCTCCTAGCAAACATCCTAGTCATCGCCTCGAACTCCTCATCATCCTCGTCTCCCACATATTCATCTTCATCCATCTCCTCTTCCTCCTCTTCTGCCTTTTCTTCTTCTTCCTCCTCTTCCACTTCTTTCTCCTTTTCCAAAATCTCATCCAACTTATACATATCAAAAGGAGAATCAAAAAACGTGTCCGGCTCATATGGATATCTCTCGATCTTCTCCTTCTTCTCGAAGAAATTCTTCATGTTTGCCTTCTTTTCTTTTTTCAGCAATTGTTTCGATTTTCTGAAATCCGTCTCCTCCTCTTCTTCCTCTTCATCATCTGAATCTCCAAGACACACTACTCTTCCGGGATACAAATATTTAGTCTCCTTGACAGTTGGAAGTCTCCAAGCTTCGATTCCACAGTTTCCCAAAATCAAGTCCAGATTATCCAATCTGCTCTTTTCTCTGCTCATTCCGAACTCCAGAGGGGTGTCATCGAGTATCTGGAAAATGGTAGGGGTTACTGTAATTAGTCCCTAATATAAGCCTTGCCCACTTTAAAGTTATGTCCATCTCGAAAGACGCCAATGCATCATTTTGGGATTCGGCCAGACCATTTTTATGCCCCACCGTTTTTGTACTCCGAATATTGTTGCACATTTTTTAAAACAATTATTTTTTTGTTCGTCTACTTATTATCAAAGGAGTAGGAAATGATTCAACATAGCACGTGAGATATTATCCTAATCTAAATGAAAGAGAGCCAGCACCTAATATTCGACAAAGCGGAGATGAAGACAAATCAGTGATGCTTAGAAATGTGAAATTATTGTCCATATTCAAAAACCGAAAGTTTACTTTTTTCAAAAATCTAAATTTCTAGATTCCGAACTTTCGGAATCTCAACTTTTTGCAAGTTTGAAACCTGAAGTTTCAGGTTATGCAAATTTTGAATTTCCGAGATGGCAGCTAAATGAAAAGATGGCAGCTGAAAAAACAAGTGAACTATATATTCTCAAACTTTGGCAACATTCTGAATCTGGAATTGTTTCATTTTCAAACGCTAACTTTTCCGATTAATAGGTTTTTAATTTTCTCAGAATCTCTGAATCCTAAGCTCCGCCCACTATTAAACGCACCTCAACTCTAGGAGCAGCTGCCATACTTGTCCCTGCGTCCTCACCATCAACTTTGCCGTCTTCTTTCCCATCTTCCAGAATTCGTCTTCTTGGAATTTGTTGGTCTTCTGGAGCCTGAACGGCTTCTGGAGCCTCAAAGGCATTGAAGTGCTCTGAAGCTTCCGGAGCATGTGCCTTGATGACGTTTGGAGTGCGGACGTCTTCTGGAGCATTTGGAGCATCTTGAGCATCACGCTCTTCTTCCATGTCCGATTCTTCAGAATCCCGGAATTCTAGATTATCTCTCCATGAAACATCACTCGCTCTCGGCATCGACAATCCTTGCTCCATCTCGAATGGTGGCTCAGAAGCTACATTCCTTGGGGATACTGTAGGACCTTGGGGTACTGTAGATGGACCCGGCTCGTCCGAGCCGGACCGACGTGGCGGGGGACCCCGATAGACGGTTTCGTTGTTTTGTCTGATTCGCATTTTTTTGGTACAGTGAGAGCTGGAAAAGCGAAAATTATAAACATTGAAAGCAATGGGTGTTTCATTATTCAAGCTTGTAAGGATTAGAAAAGATAAGATATAGATGAAATAGTGAATACGTTACGAAAATTTCGGAAAAAGATGAGAAGGAAAATGTTGAATAGAATCGTAGATCGAAAAAATGGCAATGTGTGAAAACAGAAAAAAGTTTCTCCCTTTTTCTCAAAATTTTCAAGTTTCAGAAAGTTGATGTGAAGTATTAGTGTGGAAACTAGTCGATTGAAAATTCCGAAACTAAAAAATGGAATTCTAGACTCCCGTTTACCGTTGAGATTTCATTTTTCACTAATTTCAGAATAGTGGAATTTCTTTCAGTCATTATTAGCTTAAGGATTGCAAGAAGCTAGATAATGTTTTTTCGTTTCACTAACTCTACTTTTTTGATAAAACTTGAAAGCTCAGCCGGCAATTTACTGAGCATCTTCAAAAACCGATAAGTTCCAATCCCGTGGGACCGTTCTTCGCCCATAGAGTCAAATTTGGAATGAACTTCTAAATTCTCAAATTACTAAATTGCATTTCTTCTGCTACCAGATCATCAGAAATGTTGAACTTTTCATCAACGTTTAATTGAGTTTTTTTTTGAATAGGTAAAAAAACATCGACGTTTCAGATTCAGCATTATTGGCGTGGTGAGATGAGGCGTTCAGTCAAAAATTATAGATCGTCAAAAGTGACGGACATCTAATTTTCGACATTCTGCAGAATTTTCGAAAAAAAATGCATTGGAAAAAAATTCACTGTTTCGACAGTTTAAGAAATTATCGACAGGATTGTCGTCTTTGATTCACGTGCTTTTTCCTGGGAATAAGGCAAATACGGTAGTTAAAATCACGAAAACTTCCATTCAAAAATAGATTCTATTCAAAAAAGGAGCCTGATCAAAGTTTATCATTCAAAAATTTTTCAGATTTTCATCTTTTCCTTTCCGAAAATTCAAATATCGATTGATAAGAGAAAACTTGATCGACACTATTCGAATAATCAGAAAATTCAAAACAAAAAAAATGACGAAAATTTTCGAAATTTCAAAAAAAAAAATGTTTCCAAGACAACGTACAGTTCACTAGAAATATCGAAAGTTTGATCGAATCATAAAAAACGAAACAGTGTCGAATAAATGATTCATCATACTACTACTAAAAAAACGAAATATGACAAAAAAACGATGACTCTGGAAAAAGGAGCACCACCATCTCATTCTCTCAAGGCCATGGCCAAAATGTGTCTGTGTGTTTCCTACTCGCAATCGATGATGATGGTGAGACGGCGGGGGGCATCGACAGAGGAAACCATCGATGAACAGCCCCCCCCCTCTTCTATAAAAAAAAAGCGTATACTTTTCCATAAGACGCAGAGAAACCCTTTGGAAAATGTCATAAAAAACTAGGAGAGTGCGAGGCACATCGCGTGATGTGTTGGTCGTTCGTCCCTCTGTCTGTTTTCTGTGTGCTAGGCTAGTTGCCTAGAGGGTAAAAAGCGGACGCAGTGAGGAAGATGGAAAAGAGAGGGACACATAGGAATATCGACACAGGCAGGAGGGGGGGGGGGTGCAAGTGAGTAATACAGGCCGCCGGCCGGAGGGTGGTAGTTGTTGACTGATCGAAAGGGGGGGGGGGGGCGCATGCAGCTGGGCATGTCCCCTATGTGAAAGAATTTGAATAGACGGTTGTTATTAGGAAGAGAGAGAAGGAAAACAGAACACCATGATGACTAAAGATGGAAAAGGAAAAACAGAGAAGGAAGAGGGAGGTGTTGACATAAAAAAGGAGACGGAGTTTTTTGGCCCAAAACGACTAGTGATGTCGATGGGGGTGTCGATGACATCGATAAAAGGTTATTGGTAGATCAAAGATCACAGTGGGAGCTAACGATGAACCTATCGATGTGGAGGCCCATCGATGAAAGGTCATGTCGATAATGGGTTAGGACAACAAGGAGTGGGTTGGTAGTGGCAGCAATGGGATGAAAAGACAAGTTCCATGAGATTATTGATATCAAATTCAGGTAGATTATGTGAAACCACATTGATGGTCGTTGGTCTCTCGTGAGTCAAAACTAGGGCTCCCCGTAGATTCAAAACTGACGTGTTCGAAACCAAGGGATTTCGCACCTCACGTGAAATTCGAAACCGCGAAATTTTGAGACTGCGAGACTTCGCAACTAGCAGTTTCGAAACCACGATGCTTCGCAACCAGAATAGTGAGTATGTCAGAAACTGAGCAAGAATACTCCATTTTCAAAATTTGGTTTCGAAACGACCAGTTTCGGAACTGCTGGTTGCGAAACATCGCGGTTTCGAAGCTGCTAGTTGCGAAATTTCTTTGTTTCAAAAACGTCTGTTTCTAAATTACGGGGAGCCAAAACTAGAACCGGGACTTAGAAAGCCCAGAAATATCTGAACTTTTCTTTTAACACGAATTCTCTGAGAAAGTCGAGCATGTTAGTGTTGTCCATCCGCACAACTTTTTCATCTTGGTCCGATTTGGTTGATATTTTGTATGATTGATGTCATTGACCTTTTATATACAAAAACATAAAATTCTTCTGGCTTCGCCTCTTCTAGATGATGTGCGGATTCAGAAGACGTCAAATTTTCAAAATTTTTCTCGTGAAAGCTAGCAACAAAACCTCAACGGAATCTGAATACTGACATCATTTGAAGCATTTTATGTGTTGAAACCATTTTTCCAACTCCTCTCCGTCCATTGAAAAATTAGTGATCTTGCAAACATTTTCCCAAAAATTACCGATTTTTCGAAAAATCACTCGCTCCTGAAAAATTTTTCAACACATTACAAGAAATAAATTGCACCATTTGGTAGTGCAACTCATTGGCTTCTCAACAAAAAAAAGTTTCGCAAAAAACAGGTGGACCTCAAAGGACTTCTGATCAAAAGTTTGAGCTCGACTCCAAAAAATCAACGTACCCCCCTCCATGGTGAATAATGGGTGAAAAATTTATGGTCTCGGATTTTGATCAAACTTTATTACATTATGTAAGCACACATCAAAAATACCCTGACAAAGTTTCAGATCTAACCGATCTTATTTAGTCGAGTAACTGCGTTTTCAAAAAAAAGTTACTGAAATTTGGGTACTTGTCTTCAACGACTCATATCTCCTGTCATCCTTTATCTGACACATTTATATGCATTTATCTACAGTTTAAAATATATTTTACTTTTATAAATAGTAGTTGAGAATTTGTAGAGCATCAAAAATACCAATGTGGTTGACAAGTTTGGCAATTTACGCAATCAAGGAAAAGGCGAGCAACGACAACACATTCTCATTTTGAGAAAGCGTTTTATGTGTTTCATCATTATTTTTAACACTCATTTCATTGGAAAGTAATCAAACAACAGAGTAAGAAACAGGATGACAGGAGATATGAGTCGTTGAAGACAAGTACCCAAATTTCAGTAACTTTTTTTTGAAAACGCAGTTACTCGACTAAATAAGATCGGTTAGATCTGAAACTTTGTCAGGGTATTTTTGATGTGTGCTTACATAATGTAATAAAGTTTGATCAAAATCCGAGACCATAAATTTTTCACCCATTTTTTCACCATGGAGGGGGGTACGTTGATTTTTTGGAGTCGAGATCAAACTTTCGATCAGAAGTCCTTTGAGGTCCACCTGTTTTTTGCGAAACTTTTTTTTGTTGAAAAGCCAATGAGTTGCACTACCAAATGGTGCAACTTATTTCTTGTAATGTGTTGAAAAATTTTTCAGGAGCGAGTGATTTTTCGAAAAATCGGTAATTTTTGGGAAAATGTTTGCAAGATCACTAATTTTTCAATGGACGGAGAGGAGTTGGAAAAATGGTTTCAACACATAAAATGCTTCAAATGATGTCAGTATTCAGATTCCGTTGAGGTTTTGTTGCTAGCTTTCACGAGAAAAATTTTGAAAATTTGACGTCTTCTGAATCCGCACATCATCTAGAAGAGGCGAAGCCAGAAGAATTTTATGTTTTTGTATATAAAAGGTCAATGACATCAATCATACAAAATATCAATCAAATCGGACCAAGATGAAAAAGTTGTGCGGATGGACTCTCGACATTCTCAGAGAATTCGTGTTAAAAGGCATTCCACGAAAAGAGTGAGCATCACTGTTCACAGTATTTTCAAGTTGATTTTTTCTGGTTGGTGTTTTGCATGGGGGTGACCACTAAACTTGTTAACAAAAACCATATAATCATATTAGGCTCCGCCCCCTTCTTGTTCCAGAAAATTCGAAAATAAGTAAAAAATCGAAATTTTTTCTTTCAAGAGATAACGATGAAATCTTTTCAGGAATAGATGTAGCGAACTACTTTGAGTATTTTTTGTGTTTAAACCATTTTTCTAACTCAATGGGATCAGAGAGAAAAATGTCGATTTTTAGTCAATTTTCACAAAATTTTCAAAATTTCTGATTTTTTTGGTCATCCTGAAAAATTTTTTCACTACGTCTCGCGAAATAATGTTTTCATTTGATACCCACATCCAAGAGAAACAACATATCAAAAAATCTCCTAAGGTTTCACATTACCTTAAAGCCGATCCAGATCAAAATATGTCGCAGGTTTCCCAAAATTCAACGTACCCCTATACATGGTGAAAAAAGTCAAGGTGATAAAATTGAAAGATATTATGGCTGTGAGTCATATTCATCAAAACTAGCATTCTTACAAAATATGAGCAACTTTCAAAACAATTTGTTCAAGTTGTATGACTTCGAAATTTGACCTCTCAAATTTTGAGGTGCGAATTTGGATTGGCTCTAAATCAGCCAATTCTTGTCCAATCATTGTGAAATTTTGAGAATTAAAGCAAAAATAAACAAAATCTTAAAAAATGCAAAAATTTACAAAAGGTTTAATGAAAACCTACTTTTGTCGAACTACAATTTTGTATAAAAACTGGCGTGTTTGAAAAATGTCAGTGTTTTGCCATTGCGGTGGAACACTAGATTGAACCAATGATAAATTTTTAAAAATGATTACCACAAAATTTCACAATGATTGGACAAGAATTGGCTGATTTAGAGTCAATCCAAATTCGCACCTCAAAATTGGAGAGGTCAAATTTCGAAGTCATACAACTTGAACAAATTGTTTTGAAAGTTGCTTATATTTTGAGAGAATGCTAGTTTTGAAGAGTATGACTCACAGCCACAATATCTTTCAATTTTATCACCTTGACTTTTTTCACCATGTATAGGGGTACGATGAATTTTGAGAAGCCGTCGACATATTTTGACCTGGATCACCTTTGAGGTAATGGGAAACCTTAGGAGATTTTTTGATATGTTGTTCCTCTTGGATGTGGGTATCAAATGAAAACATTATTTCGCGAGACGTAGTGAAAAAATTTTCAGGATGACCAAAAAAATCAGAAATTTTGAAAATTTTGTGAAAACTTACTAAAAATCAACATTTTTCTCCCTGATGCCAATGAGTTAGAAAAATGGTTTAAACACAAAAAATACTTAAAATAGTACGCTACATCTATTCCTGAAAAGATTTCATCGTTATCTCTTGAAAGAAAAAATTTCGATTTTTTACTTATTTTCGAATTTTCTGGAACAAGAAGGGGGCGGAGCCTAATATGATTATATGGTTTTTGTTAACAAGTTTAGTGGTCACCCCCATGCAAAACACCAACCAGAAAAAATCAACTTGAAAATACTGTGAACACTGCTACAAGCTTCTCCTCAACTCTCTTGTAGAATGCCTCTTAAAACACATTCTCTGAAATTCTCGAGCACTGGCCTGTTGGCCTGTGTACAATAATTTCAAAGTTGATGAAATCTTTTGATATTGTGCATGGTGGGTACCCATCAACTTCTAAGACATATGACACATACTTCATTAGGCTCCGCCCCCTTTGCTCTATTAGATATAGACAAAAACTGAAATTTTCGAAAATTTTTCGTGATTGAGATATCGATGAAATCTCAACTGGGGTGTACTTCTGGTACTATTTTAAGCATTTTGGTGCAAAAAAAACTTTTTGAATCTACGGTATCAAAAAATTTTTTTGCAATTTTTACCAAAAATTACCGTTTTTCAAGTAAATTCAGTTTTTTCTCTCCGGACTTCAACAGAATACGTCAAGTTTATGACGGATTCGGAATCTACGTAAAATTTGGGTCTAGAAAAAATGGCTTTGGATCCATATTTCGATCCCCTACACCCTCATATACCTCAATTTAGTCAGAAAATGAAAAAAAAAATTTTTTTTCGAAAATTCATGTTCCGTCGTAATGAAAGCGATATCTGGATTTGAATTGATTGCTGGTATCAATTCAATTGGAACCCATCATGTTTCTTCGCTTTGACCCTTATTCTACCTGAATTTATTCGAGTTTTCATGGCTCAATTGGTTTTTCTCTGTTTTTGTTTATGTTATCGTCATGTATATTCATTTCAGTGATGTTATTCCATTTCATCACCTCTAATTCAGAAACTCCGTCAAATATCACATTAGGGACCGCACTTTTGCTGCACATCTGCACTCTTCATGACACGATTATTAACAAAACAAAATAACATCATCATTCATCTATGTTCATAGGTTCAAATTTTCTTCAAAAAATAATTAACTTTAGACTGTAAGCTATAGAATACATCATGGCACATGATTAACGCAAACTAATGATTAACTGAATTATAAATTTATGTTCAAAGAAGCTGGTCATGGACGGAAAATCTCTACTCTGTTGCTTATGGTCGCATTGTAAAATTCATCTTCAAGTGTGAAGAATTCTTCAATCTTCAAGAAGTAGTGCATTCCGGCGTCTTCGTGCTCTTCTTCGGGCTCAATGTAGTCATCCGGTAGTCCAATCTGCTCCTTGATTTCGACACTTCTTGTTCCTCTGTGTTTTTTAGGGTTTTTCGTTGAGGGAACATGAGTACTGGTAGTGGTAACAACTGTTGTAGCTGTAGTTTTAGTTGCCGAATCTTGTCTTCTTTTATCCGCGAGCCTTGCAAAAAATCCAGCAATTTGCTTTTCATCTTTTTGTTCTTCAGCTGTGAACATTTTTGTACCATCTGTGTTTGTCAACGAACGCATCAGATTCCTAACAGCAATTGGGTTCATAGGTTTTTTGTTGATTTCCCCTTGGTTGAAACAGTTTGTTAGAAATTCCACAACTTTTTTTCCAAATGGTTTTCTTGCTTTCTTCGTCGGTAGAGCCCATCCCATTTTCAATTCATTTTGAATGGATGTTTCCTTCATTTTTTCTACTGCGCCGCCAATCGCAGGACATGCTTTAGCATCACTCACTTCTTCCAGCTTGCGTACATAAAAATTCAGGGCATAATCTCTTTCAGTCATCTTTTCGGGAGAAATTTTATGTTTATCCTTCAGAAGATGCTTCTCGAGATTGAAAAACTTCAAAAATGAAGATGAACATCCAGGAGCGGGACAGGTGAAGAGATTTGAGCTCTCGCTGTCAGAAGCAACTTCTTCCAGTTCATCGGAGACTTCGTCAGCTTCCTTTACGCAATTCGCAGTTTATGCACATTTGGGATGGTACCAAAACTCTGTAGCTGCACCATTGATAACAGCGTTTCTTTCTTTCACTGCATCAATTGTAGAAAAAGTTGATTCCGATGCTACAAACGTTGCTTGCACTGATTGGAATTGAGTCTTTGGAACTAAAATTCCTTTTCCGATTTCTCCGTATTTTCGTGCTCTGATTCCATTTTTCTCGACAGTAAAATAATTCATACTTGCAATTCCGGTCCATTTTGTTCCTCCACTACTAGTTACTTCTACAGTTCCATGGTAGACACTGATTCCGTTTGGTGGATTGACCTTCAGTGCATCGAAAAAGTCTTTGGATGTTTCTACATTTCCTCCTTTGTTTATGAATTCCTTGACTCTTCTTTTCACGCGGTTAGCGTCGCGATCGCTAGCACTTTTTCCGTTCTGAGCTTCGGAAAAAGTGTAGGAACCAATTTCCACGCCAGTTGTCTCCTCCAACCAATAGAGAGAGCCGATGGTAGATGAGCAATGATAGGCACCTGAAATACTTTTTTTCAAACTGTAAGACAAATGTCTTCTTACCCGCATTGTCCGATCGTAAGAAGACTTTGCGGATGCCTATCTTTTTCAACTCTTTCATAAAATGGGCTATGGTGGCAATCACTAGTTCATTGTCCTGAAAGGAAAACTTGAAATAAGTTATTATTTAAAAAAACTTCAATCACCTGAGCAACAACTCCTTCATATATGTGCACAAAACTGTGCTGTACAAGCTCTTGGTCAATACGGGCCGTCACGTGGGCAATGTGGTAGCTGATCCCTCGTTTTGCGAAGTAGTCGGTTTGCTTCTCCCGATGCCATTTCGGGAGAAATTTTTGCGCAAAATCGAGGGTCACCAGCGCCTCATTGTCCTTCAGACCGGCAATAATGTCGAATCGTTCATTGTTTGTGACAGCAGCTCGCAAAAGATGTTTTTTCATCTCAAGAATGTCTCTCGTGTAAAATGCAATTAGTTCCACTTGCTCCTTGTGGTCGGCTAGGAACTTCTTATCAGTGGGATCAGCATTTGGTCCGGCAACAGATTTTTCCAATTCTGCCACAAAATCTGCAGCATGACTTGCAATTTTCTTCAGAATCGCGCTCGCTCTTTCACATCTTTCACACTTCAAGTCGTGATCATGTTTATCTGGGCCTGTCGCGCAGTTGTTGGCTAGATCAGGATTGAGAGGATCGCTCAACGCGAAGCTGGCGCAATGGTCTGCAACTCGAGAGACGTTTTTGATGTGGAGCCTCAGATCAGTTCGATAATATTGAGCGCCTTCAAATACTTCCCGAATCATTTGATTCACGTAATCAATTGCAAGCAGATTGAGCTCCTTCCAGGTTTTGAGAATACGTATAAGACCATCGAATCCCTGAAAGAAATAGCTGGTAACTCAAATTAAAAATTGAATACAACTTACTTCCATGCCAATAGCAATATAATAATCAACACAGGAAGTTGAAAGATTTCATCAACTTTGAAATTATTGTACAGTACTGATCTCGAGAATTTCAGAGAATGTGTTTTAATGTCAAAGCTGCTCTGTGGTAGTTTCCGAATACCGAAATTCCACACACAACCCACATCAGACAGAGATAAAATCCAAATCATTTTCAAATTGAAGCTCTCAAGAACAAGTATCTAGCTAGCCAGGAAAGCAACAAAAAGTGCCTTCATGTCTCACGTCGACACTGATTGCACGAAAAAAATGAAATTGGGGATTTTTTTGGCCAACTCATATCTCCGCGAATATCCAACCAAATTAAGAAATCTAAACTGAATCTGATAGAGCATAAAAAGAGCTTTAATTTAATACCAAGAACATGTGGCTAGCTATCTGGAAAAGCATTGAAAATGTCCTGCTTAATCCTCATCGATACTGATTGCACGAAAAAAATGAAATTGGGAATTTTTTTTGCCGACCCATATCTCCGCGAATATTCAACCAAATTGAGAAATCTAAACTGAATCTGATAGAGCATAAAAAGAGCTTTAATTTGATATTAAGAACATGTGGCTAGCTATCTGGAAAAGCATTGAAAATGTCCTGCTTAATCCTCGTCGATACTGATTGCACGAAAAAAATGAAATTGAGGATTTTTTTTGCCGACCCATATCTCCGCGAATATCCAACCAAATTGAGAAATCTAAACTGAATCTGATAGAGCACAAAAAGAGCTTCAATTTGAGCCTAATTACAGAAATCTAGCTAACCGGGAAAGCAACAAAAAGTGCCTTCATGTCTCACATCGATACTGATTGCACGAAAAAAACGAAATTGGGGATTTTTTTTTGCCAACTCATATCTCCGCGAATATCCAACCAAATCAAAAAATCTAAACTGAATCTGATAGAGCATAAAAAGAGCTTTAATTTGATACTAAGAACATGTGGCTAGCTATCTGGAAAAGCATTGAAAATCTCCTGCTTAATCCTCATCGATACTGATTGCACGAAAAAAATGAAATTGGGAATTTTTTTTGCCGACCCATATCTCCGCGAATATCCAGCCAAATTAAGAAATCTAAACTGAATCTGATAAAGCATAAAAAGAGCTTTTATTTGATACCAAGAACATGTGGCTAGCTATCTGGAAAAGCATTGAAAATGTCCTGCTTAATCCTCGTCGATACTGATTGCACGAAAAAAATGAAATTGAGGATTTTTTTTGCCGACCCATATCTCCGCGAATATCCAACCAAATTAAGAAATCTAAACTGAATCTGATAGAGCACAAAAAGAGCTTCAATTTGAGCCTAATTACAGAAATCTAGCTAACCGGGAAAGCAACAAAAAGTGCCTTCATGTCTCACATCGATACTGATTGCACGAAAAAAACGAAATTGGGGATTTTTTTTTTGCCAACTCATATCTCCGCGAATATCCAACCAAATCAAAAAATCTAAACTGAATCTGATAGAGCATAAAAAGAGCTTTAATTTGATACTAAGAACATGTGGCTAGCTATCTGGAAAAGCATTGAAAATCTCCTGCTTAATCCTCATCGATACTGATTGCACGAAAAAAACGAAATTGGGGATTTTTTTTTTGCCAACCCATATCTCCGCGAATATCCAACCAAATTAAGAAATCTAAACTGAATCTGATAGAGCATAAAAAGAGCTTCAATTGGATACCAAGAACATGTGGCTAGCTATCTGGAAAAGCATTGAAAATGTCCTGCTTAATCCTCATCGATACTGATTGCACGAAAAAAACGAAATTGGGGATTTTTTTTTGCCAACCCATATCTCCGCGAATAGCCAACCAAATTAAGAAATCTAAACTGAATCTGATAGAGCATAAAAAGAGCTTCAATTTGATACCAAGAACATGTGGCTAGCTATCTGGAAAAGCATTGAAAATGTCCTGCTTAATCCTCATCGATACTGATTGCACGAAAAAAATGAAATTGGGAATTTTTTTTGCCGACCCATATCTCCGCGAATATCCAACCAAATTAAGAAATCTAAACTGAATCTGATAGAGCACAAAAAGAGCTTCAATTTGAGCCTAATTACAGAAATCTAGCTAACCGGGAAAGCAACAAAAAGTGCCTTCATGTCTCACATCGATACTGATTGCACGAAAAAAACGAAATTGGGGATTTTTTTTTGCCAACCCATATCTCCGCGAATATCCAACCAAATTAAGAAATCTAAACTGAATCTGATAGAGCATAAAAAGAGCTTTAATTTGATATTAAGAACATGTGGCTAGCTATCTGGAAAAGCATTGAAAATGTCCTGCTTAATCCTCGTCGATACTGATTGCACGAAAAAAATGAAATTGAGGATTTTTTTTGCCGACCCATATCTCTGCGAATATCCAACCAAATTGAGAAATCTAAACTGAATCTGATAGAGCACAAAAAGAGCTTCAATTTGAGCCTAATTACAGAAATCTAGCTAACCGGGAAAGCAACAAAAAGTGCCTTCATGTCTCACATCGATACTGATTGCACGAAAAAAACGAAATTGGGGATTTTTTTTTGCCAACTCATATCTCCGCGAATATTCAACCAAATCAAAAAATCTAAACTGAATCTGATAGAGCATAAAAAGAGCTTTAATTTGATACTAAGAACATGTGGCTAGCTATCTGGAAAAGCATTGAAAATCTCCTGCTTAATCCTCATCGATACTGATTGCACGAAAAAAATGAAATTGGGAATTTTTTTTGCCGACCCATATCTCCGCGAATATCCAGCCAAATTAAGAAATCTAAACTGAATCTGATAGAGCATAAAAAGAGCTTTTATTTGATACCAAGAACATGTGGCTAGCTATCTGGAAAAGCATTGAAAATGTCCTGCTTAATCCTCATCGTAACTGATTGCACGAAAAAAATGAAATTGGGAATTTTTTTTGCCGACCCATATCTCCGCGAATATCCAGCCAAATTAAGAAATCTAAACTGAATCTGATAGAGCATAAAAAGAGCTTTTATTTGATACCAAGAACATGTGGCTAGCTATCTGGAAAAGCATTGAAAATGTCCTGCTTAATCCTCATCGATACTGATTGCACGAAAAAAATGAAATTGGGAATTTTTTTTGCCGACCCATATCTCCGCGAATATTCAACCAAATTGAGAAATCTAAACTGAATCTGATAGAGCATAAAAAGAGCTTTAATTTGATATTAAGAACATGTGGCTAGCTATCTGGAAAAGCATTGAAAATGTCCTGCTTAATCCTCGTCGATACTGATTGCACGAAAAAAATGAAATTGAGGATTTTTTTTGCCGACCCATATCTCCGCGAATATCCAACCAAATTGAGAAATCTAAACTGAATCTGATAGAGCACAAAAAGAGCTTCAATTTGAGCCTAATTACAGAAATCTAGCTAACCGGGAAAGCAACAAAAAGTGCCTTCATGTCTCACATCGATACTGATTGCACGAAAAAAACGAAATTGGGGATTTTTTTTTGCCAACTCATATCTCCGCGAATATCCAACCAAATCAAAAAATCTAAACTGAATCTGATAGAGCATAAAAAGAGCTTTAATTTGATACTAAGAACATGTGGCTAGCTATCTGGAAAAGCATTGAAAATCTCCTGCTTAATCCTCATCGATACTGATTGCACGAAAAAAATGAAATTGGGAATTTTTTTTGCCGACCCATATCTCCGCGAATATCCAGCCAAATTAAGAAATCTAAACTGAATCTGATAAAGCATAAAAAGAGCTTTTATTTGATACCAAGAACATGTGGCTAGCTATCTGGAAAAGCATTGAAAATGTCCTGCTTAATCCTCGTCGATACTGATTGCACGAAAAAAATGAAATTGAGGATTTTTTTTGCCGACCCATATCTCCGCGAATATCCAACCAAATTAAGAAATCTAAACTGAATCTGATAGAGCACAAAAAGAGCTTCAATTTGAGCCTAATTACAGAAATCTAGCTAACCGGGAAAGCAACAAAAAGTGCCTTCATGTCTCACATCGATACTGATTGCACGAAAAAAACGAAATTGGGGATTTTTTTTTTGCCAACTCATATCTCCGCGAATATCCAACCAAATCAAAAAATCTAAACTGAATCTGATAGAGCATAAAAAGAGCTTTAATTTGATACTAAGAACATGTGGCTAGCTATCTGGAAAAGCATTGAAAATCTCCTGCTTAATCCTCATCGATACTGATTGCACGAAAAAAACGAAATTGGGGATTTTTTTTTTGCCAACCCATATCTCCGCGAATATCCAACCAAATTAAGAAATCTAAACTGAATCTGATAGAGCATAAAAAGAGCTTCAATTGGATACCAAGAACATGTGGCTAGCTATCTGGAAAAGCATTGAAAATGTCCTGCTTAATCCTCATCGATACTGATTGCACGAAAAAAACGAAATTGGGGATTTTTTTTTGCCAACCCATATCTCCGCGAATAGCCAACCAAATTAAGAAATCTAAACTGAATCTGATAGAGCATAAAAAGAGCTTCAATTTGATACCAAGAACATGTGGCTAGCTATCTGGAAAAGCATTGAAAATGTCCTGCTTAATCCTCATCGATACTGATTGCACGAAAAAAATGAAATTGGGAATTTTTTTTGCCGACCCATATCTCCGCGAATATCCAACCAAATTAAGAAATCTAAACTGAATCTGATAGAGCACAAAAAGAGCTTCAATTTGAGCCTAATTACAGAAATCTAGCTAACCGGGAAAGCAACAAAAAGTGCCTTCATGTCTCACATCGATACTGATTGCACGAAAAAAACGAAATTGGGGATTTTTTTTTGCCAACCCATATCTCCGCGAATATCCAACCAAATTAAGAAATCTAAACTGAATCTGATAGAGCATAAAAAGAGCTTTAATTTGATATTAAGAACATGTGGCTAGCTATCTGGAAAAGCATTGAAAATGTCCTGCTTAATCCTCGTCGATACTGATTGCACGAAAAAAATGAAATTGAGGATTTTTTTTGCCGACCCATATCTCTGCGAATATCCAACCAAATTGAGAAATCTAAACTGAATCTGATAGAGCACAAAAAGAGCTTCAATTTGAGCCTAATTACAGAAATCTAGCTAACCGGGAAAGCAACAAAAAGTGCCTTCATGTCTCACATCGATACTGATTGCACGAAAAAAACGAAATTGGGGATTTTTTTTTGCCAACTCATATCTCCGCGAATATTCAACCAAATTAAGAAATCTAAACTGAATCTGATAGAGCATAAAAAGAGCTTTAATTTGATACCAAGAACATGTGGCTAGCTATCTGGAAAAGCATTGAAAATGTCCTGCTTAATCCTCATCGTAACTGATTGCACGAAAAAAATGAAATTGGGGATTTTTTTTGCCAACCCATATCTCCGCGAATATTCAACCAAATCAAAAAATCTAAACTGAATCTGATAGAGCATAAAAAGAGCTTTAATTTGATATTAAGAACATGTGGCTAGCTATCTGGAAAAGCATTGAAAATGTCCTGCTTAATCCTCGTCGATACTGATTGCACGAAAAAAATGAAATTGAGGATTTTTTTTGCCGACCCATATCTCCGCGAATATCCAACCAAATTGAGAAATCTAAACTGAATCTGATAGAGCACAAAAAGAGCTTCAATTTGAGCCTGATTACAGAAATCTAGCTAACCGGGAAAGCAACAAAAAGTGCCTTCATGTCTCACATCGATACTGATTGCACGAAAAAAACGAAATTGGGGATTTTTTTTTTGCCAACTCATATCTCCGCGAATATCCAACCAAATCAAAAAATCTAAACTGAATCTGATAGAGCATAAAAAGAGCTTTAATTTGATACTAAGAACATGTGGCTAGCTATCTGGAAAAGCATTGAAAATCTCCTGCTTAATCCTCATCGATACTGATTGCACGAAAAAAATGAAATTGGGAATTTTTTTTGCCGACCCATATCTCCGCGAATATCCAGCCAAATTAAGAAATCTAAACTGAATCTGATAGAGCATAAAAAGAGCTTTTATTTGATACTAAGAACATGTGGCTAGCTATCTGGAAAAGCATTGAAAATGTCCTGCTTAATCCTCGTCGATACTGATTGCACGAAAAAAATGAAATTGAGGATTTTTTTTGCCGACCCATATCTCCGCGAATATCCAACCAAATTGAGAAATCTAAACTGAATCTGATAGAGCACAAAAAGAGCTTCAATTTGAGCCTAATTACAGAAATCTAGCTAACCGGGAAAGCAACAAAAAGTGCCTTCATGTCTCACATCGATACTGATTGCACGAAAAAAACGAAATTGGGGATTTTTTTTTTGCCAACTCATATCTCCGCGAATATCCAACCAAATCAAAAAATCTAAACTGAATCTGATAGAGCATAAAAAGAGCTTTTATTTGATACCAAGAACATGTGGCTAGCTATCTGGAAAAGCATTGAAAATGTCCTGCTTAATCCTCGTTGATACTGATTGCACGAAAAAAATGAAATTGAGGATTTTTTTGCCGACCCATATCTCCGCGAATATCCAGCCAAATTAAGAAATCTAAACTGAATCTGATAGAGCATAAAAAGAGCTTTAATTTGATACTAAGAACATGTGGCTAGCTATCTGGAAAAGCATTGAAAATCTCCTGCCTAATCCTCATCGATACTGATTGCACGAAAAAAATGAAATTGGGAATTTTTTTTGCCGACCCATATCTCCGCGAATATCCAGCCAAATTAAGAAATCTAAACTGAATCTGATAGAGCATAAAAAGAGCTTTTATTTGATACCAAGAACATGTGGCTAGCTATCTGGAAAAGCATTGAAAATGTCCTGCTTAATCCTCATCGTAACTGATTGCACGAAAAAAATGAAATTGGGGATTTTTTTTGCCAACCCATATCTCCGCGAATATTCAACCAAATTGAGAAATCTAAACTGAATCTGATAGAGCACAAAAAGAGCTTCAATTTGAGCCTAATTACAGAAATCTAGCTAACCGGGAAAGCAACAAAAAGTGCCTTCATGTCTCACATCGATACTGATTGCACGAAAAAAACGAAATTGGGGATTTTTTTTTGCCAACCCATATCTCCGCGAATATCCAACCAAATTAAGAAATCTAAACTGAATCTGATAGAGCATAAAAAGAGCTTTAATTTGATATTGAGAACATGTGGCTAGCTATCTGGAAAAGCATTGAAAATGTCCTGCTTAATCCTCGTCGATACTGATTGCACGAAAAAAATGAAATTGAGGATTTTTTTTGCCGACCCATATCTCTGCGAATATCCAACCAAATTGAGAAATCTAAACTGAATCTGATAGAGCACAAAAAGAGCTTCAATTTGAGCCTAATTACAGAAATCTAGCTAACCGGGAAAGCAACAAAAAGTGCCTTCATGTCTCACATCGATACTGATTGCACGAAAAAAACGAAATTGGGGATTTTTTTTTGCCAACCCATATCTCCGCGAATATTCAACCAAATTAAAAAATCTAAACTGAATCTGATAGAGCATAAAAAGAGCTTTAATTTGATACCAAGAACATGTGGCTAGCTATCTGGAAAAGCATTGAAAATGTCCTGCTTAATCCTCATCGTAACTGATTGCACGAAAAAAATGAAATTGGGGATTTTTTTTGCCAACCCATATCTCCGCGAATATTCAACCAAATCAAAAAATCTAAACTGAATCTGATAGAGCATAAAAAGAGCTTTAATTTGATATTAAGAACATGTGGCTAGCTATCTGGAAAAGCATTGAAAATGTCCTGCTTAATCCTCGTCGATACTGATTGCACGAAAAAAATGAAATTGAGGATTTTTTTTGCCGACCCATATCTCCGCGAATATCCAACCAAATTGAGAAATCTAAACTGAATCTGATAGAGCACAAAAAGAGCTTCAATTTGAGCCTGATTACAGAAATCTAGCTAACCGGGAAAGCAACAAAAAGTGCCTTCATGTCTCACATCGATACTGATTGCACGAAAAAAACGAAATTGGGGATTTTTTTTTGCCAACTCATATCTCCGCGAATATCCAACCAAATCAAAAAATCTAAACTGAATCTGATAGAGCATAAAAAGAGCTTTAATTTGATACTAAGAACATGTGGCTAGCTATCTGGAAAAGCATTGAAAATCTCCTGCTTAATCCTCATCGATACTGATTGCACGAAAAAAATGAAATTGGGAATTTTTTTTGCCGACCCATATCTCCGCGAATATCCAGCCAAATTAAGAAATCTAAACTGAATCTGATAGAGCATAAAAAGAGCTTTTATTTGATACCAAGAACATGTGGCTAGCTATCTGGAAAAGCATTGAAAATGTCCTGCTTAATCCTCGTCGATACTGATTGCACGAAAAAAATGAAATTGAGGATTTTTTTTGCCGACCCATATCTCCGCGAATATCCAACCAAATTGAGAAATCTAAACTGAATCTGATAGAGCACAAAAAGAGCTTCAATTTGAGCCTAATTACAGAAATCTAGCTAACCGGGAAAGCAACAAAAAGTGCCTTCATGTCTCACATCGATACTGATTGCACGAAAAAAACGAAATTGGGGATTTTTTTTTTGCCAACTCATATCTCCGCGAATATCCAACCAAATCAAAAAATCTAAACTGAATCTGATAGAGCATAAAAAGAGCTTTAATTTGATACTAAGAACATGTGGCTAGCTATCTGGAAAAGCATTGAAAATCTCCTGCTTAATCCTCATCGATACTGATTGCACGAAAAAAATGAAATTGGGAATTTTTTTTTGCCGACCCATATCTCCGCGAATATCCAGCCAAATTAAGAAATCTAAACTGAATCTGATAGAGCATAAAAAGAGCTTTTATTTGATACCAAGAACATGTGGCTAGCTATCTAGAAAAGCATTGAAAATGTCCTGCTTAATCCTCGTCGATACTGATTGCACGAAAAAAATGAAATTGAGGATTTTTTTTGCCGACCCATATCTCCGCGAATATCCAACCAAATTGAGAAATCTAAACTGAATCTGATAGAGCACAAAAAGAGCTTCAATTTGAGCCTAATTACAGAAATCTAGCTAACCGGGAAAGCAACAAAAAGTGCCTTCATGTCTCACATCGATACTGATTGCACGAAAAAAACGAAATTGGGGATTTTTTTTTGCCAACTCATATCTCCGCGAATATCCAACCAAATCAAAAAATCTAAACTGAATCTGATAGAGCATAAAAAGAGCTTTAATTTGATACTAAGAACATGTGGCTAGCTATCTGGAAAAGCATTGAAAATCTCCTGCCTAATCCTCATCGATACTGATTGCACGAAAAAAATGAAATTGGGAATTTTTTTTGCCGACCCATATCTCCGCGAATATCCAGCCAAATTAAGAAATCTAAACTGAATCTGATAGAGCATAAAAAGAGCTTTTATTTGATACCAAGAACATGTGGCTAGCTATCTGGAAAAGCATTGAAAATGTCCTGCTTAATCCTCGTCGATACTGATTGCACGAAAAAAATGAAATTGAGGATTTTTTTTGCCGACCCATATCTCCGCGAATATCCAACCAAATTGAGAAATCTAAACTGAATCTGATAGAGCACAAAAAGAGCTTCAATTTGAGCCTAATTACAGAAATCTAGCTAACCGGGAAAGCAACAAAAAGTGCCTTCATGTCTCACATCGATACTGATTGCACGAAAAAAACGAAATTGGGGATTTTTTTTTGCCAACTCATATCTCCGCGAATATCCAACCAAATCAAAAAATCTAAACTGAATCTGATAGAGCATAAAAAGAGCTTTAATTTGATACTAAGAACATGTGGCTAGCTATCTGGAAAAGCATTGAAAATCTCCTGCCTAATCCTCATCGATACTGATTGCACGAAAAAAATGAAATTGGGATTTTTTTTTGCCGACCCATATCTCCGCGAATATCCAGCCAAATTAAGAAATCTAAACTGAATCTGATAGAGCATAAAAAGAGCTTTTATTTGATACCAAGAACATGTGGCTAGCTATCTGGAAAAGCCTTGAAAATGTCCTGCTTAATCCTCATCGTAACTGATTGCACGAAAAAAATGAAATTGGGGATTTTTTTTGCCAACCCATATCTCCGCGAATATTCAACCAAATTGAGAAATCTAAACTGAATCTGATAGAGCACAAAAAGAGCTTCAATTTGAGCCTAATTACAGAAATCTAGCTAACCGGGAAAGCAACAAAAAGTGCCTTCATGTCTCACATCGATACTGATTGCACGAAAAAAACGAAATTGGGGATTTTTTTTTGCCAACTCATATCTCCGCGAATATCCAACCAAATCAAAAAATCTAAACTGAATCTGATAGAGCATAAAAAGAGCTTTAATTTGATACTAAGAACATGTGGCTAGCTATCTGGAAAAGCATTGAAAATCTCCTGCCTAATCCTCATCGATACTGATTGCACGAAAAAAATGAAATTGGGAATTTTTTTTGCCGACCCATATCTCCGCGAATATCCAGCCAAATTAAGAAATCTAAACTGAATCTGATAGAGCATAAAAAGAGCTTTTATTTGATACCAAGAACATGTGGCTAGCTATCTGGAAAAGCATTGAAAATGTCCTGCTTAATCCTCGTCGATACTGATTGCACGAAAAAAATGAAATTGAGGATTTTTTTTGCCGACCCATATCTCCGCGAATATCCAACCAAATTGAGAAATCTAAACTTAATCTGATAGAGCATAAAAAGAGCTTCAATTGGATACCAAGAACATGTGGCTAGCTATCTGGAAAAGCATTGAAAATGTCCTGCTTAATCCTCATCGATACTGATTGCACGAAAAAAATGAAATTGGGAATTTTTTTTGCCGACCCATATCTCCGCGAATATTCAACCAAATTGAGAAATCTAAACTGAATCTGATAGAGCATAAAAAGAGCTTTAATTTGATATTAAGAACATGTGGCTAGCTATCTGGAAAAGCATTGAAAATGTCCTGCTTAATCCTCGTCGATACTGATTGCACGAAAAAAATGAAGTTGAGGATTTTTTTTGCCGACCCATATCTCCGCGAATATCCAACCAAATTGAGAAATCTAAACTGAATCTGATAGAGCACAAAAAGAGCTTCAATTTGAGCCTAATTACAGAAATCTAGCTAACCGGGAAAGCAACAAAAAGTGCCTTCATGTCTCACATCGATACTGATTGCACGAAAAAAACGAAATTGGGGATTTTTTTTTTGCCAACTCATATCTCCGCGAATATCCAACCAAATCAAAAAATCTAAACTGAATCTGATAGAGCATAAAAAGAGCTTTAATTTGATATTGAGAACATGTGGCTAGCTATCTGGAAAAGCATTGAAAATGTCCTGCTTAATCCTCGTCGATACTGATTGCACGAAAAAAATGAAATTGAGGATTTTTTTTGCCGACCCATATCTCTGCGAATATCCAACCAAATTGAGAAATCTAAACTGAATCTGATAGAGCACAAAAAGAGCTTCAATTTGAGCCTAATTACAGAAATCTAGCTAACCGGGAAAGCAACAAAAAGTGCCTTCATGTCTCACATCGATACTGATTGCACGAAAAAAACGAAATTGGGGATTTTTTTTTGCCAACCCATATCTCCGCGAATATTCAACCAAATTAAGAAATCTAAACTGAATCTGATAGAGCATAAAAAGAGCTTTAATTTGATACCAAGAACATGTGGCTAGCTATCTGGAAAAGCATTGAAAATGTCCTGCTTAATCCTCATCGTAACTGATTGCACGAAAAAAATGAAATTGGGGATTTTTTTTGCCAACCCATATCTCCGCGAATATCCAACCAAATCAAAAAATCTAAACTGAATCTGATAGAGCATAAAAAGAGCTTTAATTTGATATTAAGAACATGTGGCTAGCTATCTGGAAAAGCATTGAAAATGTCCTGCTTAATCCTCGTCGATACTGATTGCACGAAAAAAATGAAATTGAGGATTTTTTTTGCCGACCCATATCTCCGCGAATATCCAACCAAATTGAGAAATCTAAACTGAATCTGATAGAGCACAAAAAGAGCTTCAATTTGAGCCTAATTACAGAAATCTAGCTAACCGGGAAAGCAACAAAAAGTGCCTTCATGTCTCACATCGATACTGATTGCACGAAAAAAACGAAATTGGGGTTTTTTTCTTTGCCAACTCATATCTCCGCGAATATCCAACCAAATCAAAAAATCTAAACTGAATCTGATAGAGCATAAAAAGAGCTTTAATTTGATACTAAGAACATGTGGCTAGCTATCTGGAAAAGCATTGAAAATCTCCTGCTTAATCCTCATCGATACTGATTGCACGAAAAAAATGAAATTGGGAATTTTTTTTGCCGACCCATATCTCCGCGAATATCCAGCCAAATTAAGAAATCTAAACTGAATCTGATAGAGCATAAAAAGAGCTTTTATTTGATACCAAGAACATGTGGCTAGCTATCTGGAAAAGCATTGAAAATGTCCTGCTTAATCCTCGTCGATACTGATTGCACGAAAAAAATGAAATTGAGGATTTTTTTTGCCGACCCATATCTCCGCGAATATCCAACCAAATTGAGAAATCTAAACTGAATCTGATAGAGCACAAAAAGAGCTTCAATTTGAGCCTAATTACAGAAATCTAGCTAACCGGGAAAGCAACAAAAAGTGCCTTCATGTCTCACATCGATACTGATTGCACGAAAAAAACGAAATTGGGGATTTTTTTTTGCCAACTCATATCTCCGCGAATATCCAACCAAATCAAAAAATCTAAACTGAATCTGATAGAGCATAAAAAGAGCTTTAATTTGATACTAAGAACATGTGGCTAGCTATCTGGAAAAGCATTGAAAATCTCCTGCCTAATCCTCATCGATACTGATTGCACGAAAAAAATGAAATTGGGAATTTTTTTTGCCGACCCATATCTCCGCGAATATCCAGCCAAATTAAGAAATCTAAACTGAATCTGATAGAGCATAAAAAGAGCTTTTATTTGATACCAAGAACATGTGGCTAGCTATCTGGAAAAGCATTGAAAATGTCCTGCTTAATCCTCGTCGATACTGATTGCACGAAAAAAATGAAATTGAGGATTTTTTTTGCCGACCCATATCTCCGCGAATATCCAACCAAATTGAGAAATCTAAACTGAATCTGATAGAGCACAAAAAGAGCTTCAATTTGAGCCTAATTACAGAAATCTAGCTAACCGGGAAAGCAACAAAAAGTGCCTTCATGTCTCACATCGATACTGATTGCACGAAAAAAACGAAATTGGGGATTTTTTTTTGCCAACTCATATCTCCGCGAATATCCAACCAAATCAAAAAATCTAAACTGAATCTGATAGAGCATAAAAAGAGCTTTAATTTGATACTAAGAACATGTGGCTAGCTATCTGGAAAAGCATTGAAAATCTCCTGCCTAATCCTCATCGATACTGATTGCACGAAAAAAATGAAATTGGGAATTTTTTTTGCCGACCCATATCTCCGCGAATATCCAGCCAAATTAAGAAATCTAAACTGAATCTGATAGAGCATAAAAAGAGCTTTTATTTGATACCAAGAACATGTGGCTAGCTATCTGGAAAAGCATTGAAAATGTCCTGCTTAATCCTCGTCGATACTGATTGCACGAAAAAAATGAAATTGAGGATTTTTTTTGCCGACCCATATCTCCGCGAATATCCAACCAAATTGAGAAATCTAAACTGAATCTGATAGAGCACAAAAAGAGCTTCAATTTGAGCCTAATTACAGAAATCTAGCTAACCGGGAAAGCAACAAAAAGTGCCTTCATGTCTCACATCGATACTGATTGCACGAAAAAAACGAAATTGGGGATTTTTTTTTGCCAACTCATATCTCCGCGAATATCCAACCAAATCAAAAAATCTAAACTGAATCTGATAGAGCATAAAAAGAGCTTTTATTTGATACCAAGAACATGTGGCTAGCTATCTGGAAAAGCATTGAAAATGTCCTGCTTAATCCTCGTTGATACTGATTGCACGAAAAAAATGAAATTGGGGATTTTTTTTGCCAACCCATATCTCCGCGAATATTCAACCAAATTGAGAAATCTAAACTGAATCTGATAGAGCATAAAAAGAGCTTTAATTTGATATTAAGAACATGTGGCTAGCTATCTGGAAAAGCATTGAAAATGTCCTGCTTAATCCTCGTCGATACTGATTGCACGAAAAAAATGAAATTGAGGATTTTTTTTGCCGACCCATATCTCCGCGAATATCCAACCAAATTGAGAAATCTAAACTGAATCTGATAGAGCACAAAAAGAGCTTCAATTTGAGCCTAATTACAGAAATCTAGCTAACCGGGAAAGCAACAAAAAGTGCCTTCATGTCTCACATCGATACTGATTGCACGAAAAAAACGAAATTGGGGATTTTTTTTTTGCCAACTCATATCTCCGCGAATATCCAACCAAATCAAAAAATCTAAACTGAATCTGATAGAGCATAAAAAGAGCTTTAATTTGATACTAAGAACATGTGGCTAGCTATCTGGAAAAGCATTGAAAATCTCCTGCTTAATCCTCATCGATACTGATTGCACGAAAAAAATGAAATTGGGAATTTTTTTTGCCGACCCATATCTCCGCGAATATCCAGCCAAATTAAGAAATCTAAACTGAATCTGATAGAGCATAAAAAGAGCTTTTATTTGATACCAAGAACATGTGGCTAGCTATCTGGAAAAGCATTGAAAATGTCCTGCTTAATCCTCGTCGATACTGATTGCACGAAAAAAATGAAATTGAGGATTTTTTTTGCCGACCCATATCTCCGCGAATATCCAACCAAATTGAGAAATCTAAACTGAATCTGATAGAGCACAAAAAGAGCTTCAATTTGAGCCTAATTACAGAAATCTAGCTAACCGGGAAAGCAACAAAAAGTGCCTTCATGTCTCACATCGATACTGATTGCACGAAAAAAACGAAATTGGGGATTTTTTTTTTGCCAACTCATATCTCCGCGAATATCCAACCAAATCAAAAAATCTAAACTGAATCTGATAGAGCATAAAAAGAGCTTTAATTTGATACTAAGAACATGTGGCTAGCTATCTGGAAAAGCATTGAAAATCTCCTGCTTAATCCTCATCGATACTGATTGCACGAAAAAAATGAAATTGGGAATTTTTTTTTGCCGACCCATATCTCCGCGAATATCCAGCCAAATTAAGAAATCTAAACTGAATCTGATAGAGCATAAAAAGAGCTTTTATTTGATACCAAGAACATGTGGCTAGCTATCTAGAAAAGCATTGAAAATGTCCTGCTTAATCCTCGTCGATACTGATTGCACGAAAAAAATGAAATTGAGGATTTTTTTTGCCGACCCATATCTCCGCGAATATCCAACCAAATTGAGAAATCTAAACTGAATCTGATAGAGCACAAAAAGAGCTTCAATTTGAGCCTAATTACAGAAATCTAGCTAACCGGGAAAGCAACAAAAAGTGCCTTCATGTCTCACATCGATACTGATTGCACGAAAAAAACGAAATTGGGGATTTTTTTTTGCCAACTCATATCTCCGCGAATATCCAACCAAATCAAAAAATCTAAACTGAATCTGATAGAGCATAAAAAGAGCTTTAATTTGATACTAAGAACATGTGGCTAGCTATCTGGAAAAGCATTGAAAATCTCCTGCCTAATCCTCATCGATACTGATTGCACGAAAAAAATGAAATTGGGAATTTTTTTTGCCGACCCATATCTCCGCGAATATCCAGCCAAATTAAGAAATCTAAACTGAATCTGATAGAGCATAAAAAGAGCTTTTATTTGATACCAAGAACATGTGGCTAGCTATCTGGAAAAGCATTGAAAATGTCCTGCTTAATCCTCGTCGATACTGATTGCACGAAAAAAATGAAATTGAGGATTTTTTTTGCCGACCCATATCTCCGCGAATATCCAACCAAATTGAGAAATCTAAACTGAATCTGATAGAGCACAAAAAGAGCTTCAATTTGAGCCTAATTACAGAAATCTAGCTAACCGGGAAAGCAACAAAAAGTGCCTTCATGTCTCACATCGATACTGATTGCACGAAAAAAACGAAATTGGGGATTTTTTTTTGCCAACTCATATCTCCGCGAATATCCAACCAAATCAAA
Organism: Caenorhabditis sinica; assembly: GCA_963932045.1. Lineage (NCBI taxonomy): Eukaryota > Metazoa > Nematoda > Chromadorea > Rhabditida > Rhabditidae > Caenorhabditis > Caenorhabditis sinica. Next base: position 27,303,995 of record OZ009940.1, read on the forward strand.
AAATCTAAACTGAATCTGATAGAGCATAAAAAGAGCTTTAATTTGATACTAAGAACATGTGGCTAGCTATCTGGAAAAGCATTGAAAATCTCCTGCCTAATCCTCATCGATACTGATTGCACGAAAAAAATGAAATTGGGAATTTTTTTTGCCGACCCATATCTCCGCGAATATCCAGCCAAATTAAGAAATCTAAACTGAATCTGATAGAGCATAAAAAGAGCTTTTATTTGATACCAAGAACATGTGGCTAGCTATCTGGAAAAGCATTGAAAATGTCCTGCTTAATCCTCATCGTAACTGATTGCACGAAAAAAATGAAATTGGGGATTTTTTTTGCCAACCCATATCTCCGCGAATATTCAACCAAATTGAGAAATCTAAACTGAATCTGATAGAGCACAAAAAGAGCTTCAATTTGAGCCTAAGAACAGAAATCTAGCTAACCGGGAAAGCAACAAAAAGTGTTTTCATGTCTCACATCGATACTGATTGCACGAAAAAAACGAAATTGGGGATTTTTTTTTGCCAACTCATATCTCCGCGAATATCCAACCAAATCAAAAAATCTAAACTGAATCTGATAGAGCATAAAAAGAGCTTTAATTTGATACTAAGAACATGTGGCTAGCTATCTGGAAAAGCATTGAAAATCTCCTGCCTAATCCTCATCGATACTGATTGCACGAAAAAAATGAAATTGGGAATTTTTTTTGCCGACCCATATCTCCGCGAATATCCAGCCAAATTAAGAAATCTAAACTGAATCTGATAGAGCATAAAAAGAGCTTTTATTTGATACCAAGAACATGTGGCTAGCTATCTGGAAAAGCATTGAAAATGTCCTGCTTAATCCTCATCGTAACTGATTGCACGAAAAAAATGAAATTGGGGATTTTTTTTGCCAACCCATATCTCCGCGAATATTCAACCAAATTGAGAAATCTAAACTGAATCTGATAGAGCACAAAAAGAGCTTCAATTTGAGCCTAAGAACAGAAATCTAGCTAACCGGGAAAGCAACAAAAAGTGTTTTCATGTCTCACATCGATACTGATTGCACGAAAAAAACGAAATTGGGGATTTTTTTTTGCCAACTCATATCTCCGCGAATATCCAACCAAATCAAAAAATCTAAACTGAATCTGATAGAGCATAAAAAGAGCTTTAATTTGATACTAAGAACATGTGGCTAGCTATCTGGAAAAGCATTGAAAATCTCCTGCTTAATCCTCATCGATACTGATTGCACGAAAAAAACGAAATTGGGGATTTTTTTTTTGCCAACCCATATCTCCGCGAATATCCAACCAAATTAAGAAATCTAAACTTAATCTGATAGAGCATAAAAAGAGCTTCAATTGGATACCAAGAACATGTGGCTAGCTATCTGGAAAAGCATTGAAAATGTCCTGCTTAATCCTCATCGATACTGATTGCACGAAAAAAATGAAATTGGGAATTTTTTTTGCCGACCCATATCTCCGCGAATATTCAACCAAATTGAGAAATCTAAACTGAATCTGATAGAGCATAAAAAGAGCTTTAATTTGATATTAAGAACATGTGGCTAGCTATCTGGAAAAGCATTGAAAATGTCCTGCTTAATCCTCGTCGATACTGATTGCACGAAAAAAATGAAGTTGAGGATTTTTTTTGCCGACCCATATCTCCGCGAATATCCAACCAAATTGAGAAATCTAAACTGAATCTGATAGAGCACAAAAAGAGCTTCAATTTGAGCCTAATTACAGAAATCTAGCTAACCGGGAAAGCAACAAAAAGTGCCTTCATGTCTCACATCGATACTGATTGCACGAAAAAAACGAAATTGGGGATTTTTTTTTGCCAACTCATATCTCCGCGAATATCCAACCAAATCAAAAAATCTAAACTGAATCTGATAGAGCATAAAAAGAGCTTTAATTTGATACTAAGAACATGTGGCTAGCTATCTGGAAAAGCATTGAAAATCTCCTGCTTAATCCTCATCGATACTGATTGCACGAAAAAAATGAAATTGGGAATTTTTTTTGCCGACCCATATCTCCGCGAATATCCAGCCAAATTAAGAAATCTAAACTGAATCTGATAGAGCATAAAAAGAGCTTTTATTTGATACCAAGAACATGTGGCTAGCTATCTGGAAAAGCATTGAAAATGTCCTGCTTAATCCTCGTCGATACTGATTGCACGAAAAAAATGAAATTGAGGATTTTTTTTGCCGACCCATATCTCCGCGAATATCCAACCAAATTGAGAAATCTAAACTGAATCTGATAGAGCACAAAAAGAGCTTCAATTTGAGCCTAATTACAGAAATCTAGCTAACCGGGAAAGCAACAAAAAGTGCCTTCATGTCTCACATCGATACTGATTGCACGAAAAAAACGAAATTGGGGATTTTTTTTTTGCCAACTCATATCTCCGCGAATATCCAACCAAATCAAAAAATCTAAACTGAATCTGATAGAGCATAAAAAGAGCTTTAATTTGATACTAAGAACATGTGGCTAGCTATCTGGAAAAGCATTGAAAATCTCCTGCTTAATCCTCATCGATACTGATTGCACGAAAAAAATGAAATTGGGAATTTTTTTTGCCGACCCATATCTCCGCGAATATCCAGCCAAATTAAGAAATCTAAACTGAATCTGATAGAGCATAAAAAGAGCTTTTATTTGATACCAAGAACATGTGGCTAGCTATCTGGAAAAGCATTGAAAATGTCCTGCTTAATCCTCATCGTAACTGATTGCACGAAAAAAATGAAATTGGGGATTTTTTTTGCCAACCCATATCTCCGCGAATATTCAACCAAATTGAGAAATCTAAACTGAATCTGATAGAGCACAAGAAGAGCTTCAATTTGAGCCTAAGAACAGAAATCTAGCTAACCGGGAAAGCAACAAAAAGTGCCTTCATGTCTCACATCGATACTGATTGCACGAAAAAAACGAAATTGGGGATTTTTTTTTGCCAACTCATATCTCCGCGAATATCCAACCAAATCAAAAAATCTAAACTGAATCTGATAGAGCATAAAAAGAGCTTTAATTTGATACTAAGAACATGTGGCTAGCTATCTGGAAAAGCATTGAAAATCTCCTGCTTAATCCTCATCGATACTGATTGCACGAAAAAAACGAAATTGGGGATTTTTTTTTTGCCAACCCATATCTCCGCGAATATCCAACCAAATTAAGAAATCTAAACTGAATCTGATAGAGCATAAAAAGAGCTTCAATTGGATACCAAGAACATGTGGCTAGCTATCTGGAAAAGCATTGAAAATGTCCTGCTTAATCCTCATCGATACTGATTGCACGAAAAAAATGAAATTGGGAATTTTTTTTGCCGACCCATATCTCCGCGAATATTCAACCAAATTGAAAAATCTAAACTGAATCTGATAGAGCACAAAAAGAGCTTCAATTTGAGCCTAATTACAGAAATCTAGCTAACCGGGAAAGCAACAAAAAGTGCCTTCATGTCTCACATCGATACTGATTGCACGAAAAAAACGAAATTGGGGATTTTTTTTTGCCAACCCATATCTCCGCGAATATCCAACCAAATTAAGAAATCTAAACTGAATCTGATAGAGCATAAAAAGAGCTTTAATTTGATATTAAGAACATGTGGCTAGCTATCTGGAAAAGCATTGAAAATGTCCTGCTTAATCCTCGTCGATACTGATTGCACGAAAAAAATGAAATTGAGGATTTTTTTTGCCGACCCATATCTCTGCGAATATCCAACCAAATTGAGAAATCTAAACTGAATCTGATAGAGCACAAAAAGAGCTTCAATTTGAGCCTAATTACAGAAATCTAGCTAACCGGGAAAGCAACAAAAAGTGCCTTCATGTCTCACATCGATACTGATTGCACGAAAAAAACGAAATTGGGGATTTTTTTTTGCCAACCCATATCTCCGCGAATAATCAACCAAATCAAGAAATCTAAACTGAATCTGATAGAGCATAAAAAGAGCTTTAATTTGATATTAAGAACATGTGGCTAGCTATCTGGAAAAGCATTGAAAATGTCCTGCTTAATCCTCGTTGATACTGATTGCACGAAAAAAATGAAATTGAGGATTTTTTTTGCCGACCCATATCTCCGCGAATATCCAACCAAATTGAGAAATCTAAACTGAATCTGATAGAGCACAAAAAGAGCTTCAATTTGAGCCTAATTACAGAAATCTAGCTAACCGGGAAAGCAACAAAAAGTGCCTTCATGTCTCACATCGATACTGATTGCACGAAAAAAACGAAATTGGGGATTTTTTTTTGCCAACTCATATCTCCGCGAATATCCAACCAAATCAAAAAATCTAAACTGAATCTGATAGAGCATAAAAAGAGCTTTAATTTGATACTAAGAACATGTGGCTAGCTATCTGGAAAAGCATTGAAAATCTCCTGCTTAATCCTCATCGATACTGATTGCACGAAAAAAATGAAATTGGGAATTTTTTTTGCCGACCCATATCTCCGCGAATATCCAGCCAAATTAAGAAATCTAAACTGAATCTGATAGAGCATAAAAAGAGCTTTTATTTGATACCAAGAACATGTGGCTAGCTATCTGGAAAAGCATTGAAAATGTCCTGCTTAATCCTCGTCGATACTGATTGCACGAAAAAAATGAAATTGAGGATTTTTTTTGCCGACCCATATCTCCGCGAATATCCAACCAAATTGAGAAATCTAAACTGAATCTGATAGAGCACAAAAAGAGCTTCAATTTGAGCCTAATTACAGAAATCTAGCTAACCGGGAAAGCAACAAAAAGTGCCTTCATGTCTCACATCGATACTGATTGCACGAAAAAAACGAAATTGGGGATTTTTTTTTGCCAACTCATATCTCCGCGAATATCCAACCAAATCAAAAAATCTAAACTGAATCTGATAGAGCATAAAAAGAGCTTTAATTTGATACTAAGAACATGTGGCTAGCTATCTGGAAAAGCATTGAAAATCTCCTGCTTAATCCTCATCGATACTGATTGCACGAAAAAAATGAAATTGGGAATTTTTTTTGCCGACCCATATCTCCGCGAATATCCAGCCAAATTAAGAAATCTAAACTGAATCTGATAGAGCATAAAAAGAGCTTTTATTTGATACCAAGAACATGTGGCTAGCTATCTGGAAAAGCATTGAAAATGTCCTGCTTAATCCTCATCGTAACTGATTGCACGAAAAAAACGAAATTGGGGATTTTTTTTTTGCCGACCCATATCTCCGCGAATATCCAACCAAATTAAGAAATCTAAACTGAATCTGATAGAGCATAAAGAGAGCTTTAATTTGATACCAAGAACATGTGGCTAGCTATCTGGAAAAGCATTGAAAATGTCCTGCTTAATCCTCGTCGATACTGATTGCACGAAAAAAATGAAATTGAGGATTTTTTTTGCCGACCCATATCTCTGCGAATATCCAACCAAATTGAGAAATCTAAACTGAATCTGATAGAGCACAAAAAGAGCTTCAATTTGAGCCTAATTACAGAAATCTAGCTAACCGGGAAAGCAACAAAAAGTGCCTTCATGTCTCACATCGATACTGATTGCACGAAAAAAACGAAATTGGGGATTTTTTTTTGCCAACCCATATCTCCGCGAATATTCAACCAAATCAAGAAATCTAAACTGAATCTGATAGAGCATAAAAAGAGCTTTAATTTGATATTAAGAACATGTGGCTAGCTATCTGGAAAAGCATTGAAAATGTCCTGCTTAATCCTCGTCGATACTGATTGCACGAAAAAAATGAAGTTGAGGATTTTTTTTGCCGACCCATATCTCCGCGAATATCCAACCAAATTGAGAAATCTAAACTGAATCTGATAGAGCACAAAAAGAGCTTCAATTTGAGCCTAATTACAGAAATCTAGCTAACCGGGAAAGCAACAAAAAGTGCCTTCATGTCTCACATCGATACTGATTGCACGAAAAAAACGAAATTGGGGATTTTTTTTTGCCAACTCATATCTCCGCGAATATCCAACCAAATCAAAAAATCTAAACTGAATCTGATAGAGCATAAAAAGAGCTTTAATTTGATACTAAGAACATGTGGCTAGCTATCTGGAAAAGCATTGAAAATCTCCTGCTTAATCCTCATCGATACTGATTGCACGAAAAAAATGAAATTGGGAATTTTTTTTGCCGACCCATATCTCCGCGAATATCCAGCCAAATTAAGAAATCTAAACTGAATCTGATAGAGCATAAAAAGAGCTTTTATTTGATACCAAGAACATGTGGCTAGCTATCTGGAAAAGCATTGAAAATGTCCTGCTTAATCCTCGTCGATACTGATTGCACGAAAAAAATGAAATTGAGGATTTTTTTTGCCGACCCATATCTCCGCGAATATCCAACCAAATTGAGAAATCTAAACTGAATCTGATAGAGCACAAAAAGAGCTTCAATTTGAGCCTAATTACAGAAATCTAGCTAACCGGGAAAGCAACAAAAAGTGCCTTCATGTCTCACATCGATACTGATTGCACGAAAAAAACGAAATTGGGGATTTTTTTTTTTGCCAACTCATATCTCCGCGAATATCCAACCAAATCAAAAAATCTAAACTGAATCTGATAGAGCATAAAAAGAGCTTTAATTTGATACTAAGAACATGTGGCTAGCTATCTGGAAAAGCATTGAAAATCTCCTGCTTAATCCTCATCGATACTGATTGCACGAAAAAAATGAAATTGGGAATTTTTTTTGCCGACCCATATCTCCGCGAATATCCAGCCAAATTAAGAAATCTAAACTGAATCTGATAGAGCATAAAAAGAGCTTTTATTTGATACCAAGAACATGTGGCTAGCTATCTGGAAAAGCATTGAAAATGTCCTGCTTAATCCTCATCGTAACTGATTGCACGAAAAAAATGAAATTGGGGATTTTTTTTGCCAACCCATATCTCCGCGAATATTCAACCAAATTGAGAAATCTAAACTGAATCTGATAGAGCACAAGAAGAGCTTCAATTTGAGCCTAAGAACAGAAATCTAGCTAACCGGGAAAGCAACAAAAAGTGCCTTCATGTCTCACATCGATACTGATTGCACGAAAAAAACGAAATTGGGGATTTTTTTTTGCCAACTCATATCTCCGCGAATATCCAACCAAATCAAAAAATCTAAACTGAATCTGATAGAGCATAAAAAGAGCTTTAATTTGATACTAAGAACATGTGGCTAGCTATCTGGAAAAGCATTGAAAATCTCCTGCTTAATCCTCATCGATACTGATTGCACGAAAAAAACGAAATTGGGGATTTTTTTTTTGCCAACCCATATCTCCGCGAATATCCAACCAAATTAAGAAATCTAAACTGAATCTGATAGAGCATAAAAAGAGCTTCAATTGGATACCAAGAACATGTGGCTAGCTATCTGGAAAAGCATTGAAAATGTCCTGCTTAATCCTCATCGATACTGATTGCACGAAAAAAATGAAATTGGGAATTTTTTTTGCCGACCCATATCTCCGCGAATATTCAACCAAATTGAAAAATCTAAACTGAATCTGATAGAGCACAAAAAGAGCTTCAATTTGAGCCTAATTACAGAAATCTAGCTAACCGGGAAAGCAACAAAAAGTGCCTTCATGTCTCACATCGATACTGATTGCACGAAAAAAACGAAATTGGGGATTTTTTTTTGCCAACCCATATCTCCGCGAATATCCAACCAAATTAAGAAATCTAAACTGAATCTGATAGAGCATAAAAAGAGCTTTAATTTGATATTAAGAACATGTGGCTAGCTATCTGGAAAAGCATTGAAAATGTCCTGCTTAATCCTCGTCGATACTGATTGCACGAAAAAAATGAAATTGAGGATTTTTTTTGCCGACCCATATCTCTGCGAATATCCAACCAAATTGAGAAATCTAAACTGAATCTGATAGAGCACAAAAAGAGCTTCAATTTGAGCCTAATTACAGAAATCTAGCTAACCGGGAAAGCAACAAAAAGTGCCTTCATGTCTCACATCGATACTGATTGCACGAAAAAAACGAAATTGGGGATTTTTTTTTGCCAACCCATATCTCCGCGAATATTCAACCAAATCAAGAAATCTAAACTGAATCTGATAGAGCATAAAAAGAGCTTTAATTTGATATTAAGAACATGTGGCTAGCTATCTGGAAAAGCATTGAAAATGTCCTGCTTAATCCTCGTTGATACTGATTGCACGAAAAAAATGAAATTGAGGATTTTTTTTGCCGACCCATATCTCCGCGAATATCCAACCAAATTGAGAAATCTAAACTGAATCTGATAGAGCACAAAAAGAGCTTCAATTTGAGCCTAATTACAGAAATCTAGCTAACCGGGAAAGCAACAAAAAGTGCCTTCATGTCTCACATCGATACTGATTGCACGAAAAAAACGAAATTGGGGATTTTTTTTTGCCAACTCATATCTCCGCGAATATCCAACCAAATCAAAAAATCTAAACTGAATCTGATAGAGCATAAAAAGAGCTTTAATTTGATACTAAGAACATGTGGCTAGCTATCTGGAAAAGCATTGAAAATCTCCTGCTTAATCCTCATCGATACTGATTGCACGAAAAAAATGAAATTGGGAATTTTTTTTGCCGACCCATATCTCCGCGAATATCCAGCCAAATTAAGAAATCTAAACTGAATCTGATAGAGCATAAAAAGAGCTTTTATTTGATACCAAGAACATGTGGCTAGCTATCTGGAAAAGCATTGAAAATGTCCTGCTTAATCCTCGTTGATACTGATTGCACGAAAAAAATGAAATTGAGGATTTTTTTTGCCGACCCATATCTCCGCGAATATCCAGCCAAATTAAGAAATCTAAACTGAATCTGATAGAGCATAAAAAGAGCTTTTATTTGATACCAAGAACATGTGGCTAGCTATCTGGAAAAGCATTGAAAATGTCCTGCTTAATCCTCGTCGATACTGATTGCACGAAAAAAATGAAATTGAGGATTTTTTTTGCCGACCCATATCTCCGCGAATATCCAACCAAATTGAGAAATCTAAACTGAATCTGATAGAGCACAAAAAGAGCTTCAATTTGAGCCTAATTACAGAAATCTAGCTAACCGGGAAAGCAACAAAAAGTGCCTTCATGTCTCACATCGATACTGATTGCACGAAAAAAACGAAATTGGGGATTTTTTTTTGCCAACTCATATCTCCGCGAATATCCAACCAAATCAAAAAATCTAAACTGAATCTGATAGAGCATAAAAAGAGCTTTAATTTGATACTAAGAACATGTGGCTAGCTATCTGGAAAAGCATTGAAAATCTCCTGCTTAATCCTCATCGATACTGATTGCACGAAAAAAATGAAATTGGGAATTTTTTTTGCCGACCCATATCTCCGCGAATATCCAGCCAAATTAAGAAATCTAAACTGAATCTGATAGAGCATAAAAAGAGCTTTTATTTGATACCAAGAACATGTGGCTAGCTATCTGGAAAAGCATTGAAAATGTCCTGCTTAATCCTCATCGTAACTGATTGCACGAAAAAAACGAAATTGGGGATTTTTTTTTTGCCGACCCATATCTCCGCGAATATCCAACCAAATTAAGAAATCTAAACTGAATCTGATAGAGCATAAAGAGAGCTTTAATTTGATACCAAGAACATGTGGCTAGCTATCTGGAAAAGCATTGAAAATGTCCTGCTTAATCCTCGTCGATACTGATTGCACGAAAAAAATGAAATTGAGGATTTTTTTTGCCGACCCATATCTCTGCGAATATCCAACCAAATTGAGAAATCTAAACTGAATCTGATAGAGCACAAAAAGAGCTTCAATTTGAGCCTAATTACAGAAATCTAGCTAACCGGGAAAGCAACAAAAAGTGCCTTCATGTCTCACATCGATACTGATTGCACGAAAAAAACGAAATTGGGGATTTTTTTTTGCCAACCCATATCTCCGCGAATATTCAACCAAATCAAGAAATCTAAACTGAATCTGATAGAGCATAAAAAGAGCTTTAATTTGATATTAAGAACATGTGGCTAGCTATCTGGAAAAGCATTGAAAATGTCCTGCTTAATCCTCGTTGATACTGATTGCACGAAAAAAATGAAATTGAGGATTTTTTTTGCCGACCCATATCTCCGCGAATATCCAACCAAATTGAGAAATCTAAACTGAATCTGATAGAGCACAAAAAGAGCTTCAATTTGAGCCTAATTACAGAAATCTAGCTAACCGGGAAAGCAACAAAAAGTGCCTTCATGTCTCACATCGATACTGATTGCACGAAAAAAACGAAATTGGGGATTTTTTTTTGCCAACTCATATCTCCGCGAATATCCAACCAAATCAAAAAATCTAAACTGAATCTGATAGAGCATAAAAAGAGCTTTAATTTGATACTAAGAACATGTGGCTAGCTATCTGGAAAAGCATTGAAAATCTCCTGCTTAATCCTCATCGATACTGATTGCACGAAAAAAATGAAATTGGGAATTTTTTTTGCCGACCCATATCTCCGCGAATATCCAGCCAAATTAAGAAATCTAAACTGAATCTGATAGAGCATAAAAAGAGCTTTTATTTGATACCAAGAACATGTGGCTAGCTATCTGGAAAAGCATTGAAAATGTCCTGCTTAATCCTCGTTGATACTGATTGCACGAAAAAAATGAAATTGAGGATTTTTTTTGCCGACCCATATCTCCGCGAATATCCAGCCAAATTAAGAAATCTAAACTGAATCTGATAGAGCATAAAAAGAGCTTTTATTTGATACCAAGAACATGTGGCTAGCTATCTGGAAAAGCATTGAAAATGTCCTGCTTAATCCTCGTCGATACTGATTGCACGAAAAAAATGAAATTGAGGATTTTTTTTGCCGACCCATATCTCCGCGAATATCCAACCAAATTGAGAAATCTAAACTGAATCTGATAGAGCACAAAAAGAGCTTCAATTTGAGCCTAATTACAGAAATCTAGCTAACCGGGAAAGCAACAAAAAGTGCCTTCATGTCTCACATCGATACTGATTGCACGAAAAAAACGAAATTGGGGATTTTTTTTTGCCAACTCATATCTCCGCGAATATCCAACCAAATCAAAAAATCTAAACTGAATCTGATAGAGCATAAAAAGAGCTTTAATTTGATACTAAGAACATGTGGCTAGCTATCTGGAAAAGCATTGAAAATCTCCTGCTTAATCCTCATCGATACTGATTGCACGAAAAAAATGAAATTGGGAATTTTTTTTGCCGACCCATATCTCCGCGAATATCCAGCCAAATTAAGAAATCTAAACTGAATCTGATAGAGCATAAAAAGAGCTTTTATTTGATACCAAGAACATGTGGCTAGCTATCTGGAAAAGCATTGAAAATGTCCTGCTTAATCCTCATCGTAACTGATTGCACGAAAAAAACGAAATTGGGGATTTTTTTTTTGCCGACCCATATCTCCGCGAATATCCAACCAAATTAAGAAATCTAAACTGAATCTGATAGAGCATAAAGAGAGCTTTAATTTGATACCAAGAACATGTGGCTAGCTATCTGGAAAAGCATTGAAAATGTCCTGCTTAATCCTCATCGATACTGATTGCACGAAAAAAATGAAATTGGGGATTTTTTTTGCCGACCCATATCTCCGCGAATATCCAGCCAAATTAAGAAATCTAAACTGAATCTGATAGAGCATAAAGAGAGCTTTAATTTGATACCAAGAACATGTGGCTAGCTATCTGGAAAAGCATTGAAAATGTCCTGCTTAATCCTCATCGATACTGATTGCACGAAAAAAATGAAATTGGGGATTTTTTTTGCCGACCCATATCTCCGCGAATATCCAACCAAATTGAGAAATCTAAACTGAATCTGATAGAGCACAACAAGAGCTTCAATTTGAGTTTAATTACAGAAATCTAGCTAACCGGGAAAGCAACAAAAAGTGCCTTCATGTCTCACATCGATACTGATTGCACGAAAAAAACGAAATTGGGGATTTTTTTTTTGCCAACTCATATCTCCGCGAATATCCAACCAAATCAAAAAATCTAAACTGAATCTGATAGAGCATGAAAAGAGCTTTAATTTGATATTAAGAACATGTGGCTAGCTATCTGGAAAAGCATTGAAAATCTCCTGCTTAATCCTCATCGATACTGATTGCACGAAAAAAATGAAATTGGGAATTTTTTTTGCCGACCCATATCTCCGCGAATATCCAGCCAAATTAAGAAATCTAAACTGAATCTGATAGAGCATAAAAAGAGCTTTTATTTGATACCAAGAACATGTGGCTAGCTATCTGGAAAAGCATTGAAAATGTCCTGCTTAATCCTCATCGATACTGATTGCACGAAAAAAATGAAATTGGGGATTTTTTTTGCCGACCCATATCTCCGCGAATATCCAACCAAATTGAGAAATCTAAACTGAATCTGATAGAGCACAACAAGAGCTTCAATTTGAGTTTAATTACAGAAATCTAGCTAACCGGGAAAGCAACAAAAAGTGCCTTCATGTCTCACATCGATACTGATTGCACGAAAAAAACGAAATTGGGGATTTTTTTTTTGCCAACTCATATCTCCGCGAATATCCAACCAAATCAAAAAATCTAAACTGAATCTGATAGAGCATGAAAAGAGCTTTAATTTGATACTAAGAACATGTGGCTAGCTATCTGGAAAAGCATTGAAAATCTCCTGCTTAATCCTCATCGATACTGATTGCACGAAAAAAATGAAATTGGGAATTTTTTTTGCCGACCCATATCTCCGCGAATATCCAGCCAAATTAAGAAATCTAAACTGAATCTGATAGAGCATAAAAAGAGCTTTTATTTGATACCAAGAACATGTGGCTAGCTATCTGGAAAAGCATTGAAAATGTCCTGCTTAATCCTCATCGTAACTGATTGCACGAAAAAAATGAAATTGGGGATTTTTTTTGCCAACCCATATCTCCGCGAATATTCAACCAAATTGAGAAATCTAAACTGAATCTGATAGAGCACAAAAAGAGCTTCAATTTGAGCCTAAGAACAGAAATCTAGCTAACCGGGAAAGCAACAAAAAGTGCCTTCATGTCTCACATCGATACTGATTGCACGAAAAAAACGAAATTGGGGATTTTTTTTTGCCAACTCATATCTCCGCGAATATCCAACCAAATCAAAAAATCTAAACTGAATCTGATAGAGCATAAAGAGAGCTTTAATTTGATACCAAGAACATGTGGCTAGCTATCTGGAAAAGCATTGAAAATGTCCTGCTTAATCCTCGTCGATACTGATTGCACGAAAAAAATGAAATTGAGGATTTTTTTTGCCGACCCATATCTCTGCGAATATCCAACCAAATTGAGAAATCTAAACTGAATCTGATAGAGCACAAAAAGAGCTTCAATTTGAGCCAAATTACAGAAATCTAGCTAACCGGGAAAGCAACAAAAAGTGCCTTCATGTCTCACATCGATACTGATTGCACGAAAAAAACGAAATTGGGGATTTTTTTTTGCCAACCCATATCTCCGCGAATATTCAACCAAATCAAGAAATCTAAACTGAATCTGATAGAGCATAAAAAGAGCTTTAATTTGATATTAAGAACATGTGGCTAGCTATCTGGAAAAGCATTGAAAATGTCCTGCTTAATCCTCGTTGATACTGATTGCACGAAAAAAATGAAATTGAGGATTTTTTTTGCCGACCCATATCTCCGCGAATATCCAACCAAATTGAGAAATCTAAACTGAATCTGATAGAGCACAAAAAGAGCTTCAATTTGAGCCTAATTACAGAAATCTAGCTAACCGGGAAAGCAACAAAAAGTGCCTTCATGTCTCACATCGATACTGATTGCACGAAAAAAACGAAATTGGGGATTTTTTTTTGCCAACTCATATCTCCGCGAATATCCAACCAAATCAAAAAATCTAAACTGAATCTGATAGAGCATAAAAAGAGCTTTAATTTGATACTAAGAACATGTGGCTAGCTATCTGGAAAAGCATTGAAAATCTCCTGCTTAATCCTCATCGATACTGATTGCACGAAAAAAATGAAATTGGGAATTTTTTTTGCCGACCCATATCTCCGCGAATATCCAGCCAAATTAAGAAATCTAAACTGAATCTGATAGAGCATAAAAAGAGCTTTTATTTGATACCAAGAACATGTGGCTAGCTATCTGGAAAAGCATTGAAAATGTCCTGCTTAATCCTCGTTGATACTGATTGCACGAAAAAATGAAATTGAGGATTTTTTTTGCCGACCCATATCTCCGCGAATATCCAGCCAAATTAAGAAATCTAAACTGAATCTGATAGAGCATAAAAAGAGCTTTTATTTGATACCAAGAACATGTGGCTAGCTATCTGGAAAAGCATTGAAAATGTCCTGCTTAATCCTCGTCGATACTGATTGCACGAAAAAAATGAAATTGAGGATTTTTTTTGCCGACCCATATCTCCGCGAATATCCAACCAAATTGAGAAATCTAAACTGAATCTGATAGAGCACAAAAAGAGCTTCAATTTGAGCCTAATTACAGAAATCTAGCTAACCGGGAAAGCAACAAAAAGTGCCTTCATGTCTCACATCGATACTGATTGCACGAAAAAAACGAAATTGGGGATTTTTTTTTTGCCAACTCATATCTCCGCGAATATCCAACCAAATCAAAAAATCTAAACTGAATCTGATAGAGCATGAAAAGAGCTTTAATTTGATACTAAGAACATGTGGCTAGCTATCTGGAAAAGCATTGAAAATCTCCTGCTTAATCCTCATCGATACTGATTGCACGAAAAAAATGAAATTGGGAATTTTTTTTGCCGACCCATATCTCCGCGAATATCCAGCCAAATTAAGAAATCTAAACTGAATCTGATAGAGCATAAAAAGAGCTTTTATTTGATACCAAGAACATGTGGCTAGCTATCTGGAAAAGCATTGAAAATGTCCTGCTTAATCCTCATCGATACTGATTGCACGAAAAAAATGAAATTGGGGATTTTTTTTGCCGACCCATATCTCCGCGAATATCCAACCAAATTGAGAAATCTAAACTGAATCTGATAGAGCACAACAAGAGCTTCAATTTGAGTTTAATTACAGAAATCTAGCTAACCGGGAAAGCAACAAAAAGTGCCTTCATGTCTCACATCGATACTGATTGCACGAAAAAAACGAAATTGGGGATTTTTTTTTTGCCAACTCATATCTCCGCGAATATCCAACCAAATCAAAAAATCTAAACTGAATCTGATAGAGCATGAAAAGAGCTTTAATTTGATACTAAGAACATGTGGCTAGCTATCTGGAAAAGCATTGAAAATCTCCTGCTTAATCCTCATCGATACTGATTGCACGAAAAAAATGAAATTGGGAATTTTTTTTGCCGACCCATATCTCCGCGAATATCCAGCCAAATTAAGAAATCTAAACTGAATCTGATAGAGCATAAAAAGAGCTTTTATTTGATACCAAGAACATGTGGCTAGCTATCTGGAAAAGCATTGAAAATGTCCTGCTTAATCCTCATCGTAACTGATTGCACGAAAAAAATGAAATTGGGGATTTTTTTTGCCAACCCATATCTCCGCGAATATTCAACCAAATTGAGAAATCTAAACTGAATCTGATAGAGCACAAAAAGAGCTTCAATTTGAGCCTAAGAACAGAAATCTAGCTAACCGGGAAAGCAACAAAAAGTGCCTTCATGTCTCACATCGATACTGATTGCACGAAAAAAACGAAATTGGGGATTTTTTTTTGCCAACTCATATCTCCGCGAATATCCAACCAAATCAAAAAATCTAAACTGAATCTGATAGAGCATAAAGAGAGCTTTAATTTGATACCAAGAACATGTGGCTAGCTATCTGGAAAAGCATTGAAAATGTCCTGCTTAATCCTCGTCGATACTGATTGCACGAAAAAAATGAAATTGAGGATTTTTTTTGCCGACCCATATCTCTGCGAATATCCAACCAAATTGAGAAATCTAAACTGAATCTGATAGAGCACAAAAAGAGCTTCAATTTGAGCCAAATTACAGAAATCTAGCTAACCGGGAAAGCAACAAAAAGTGCCTTCATGTCTCACATCGATACTGATTGCACGAAAAAAACGAAATTGGGGATTTTTTTTTGCCAACCCATATCTCCGCGAATATTCAACCAAATCAAGAAATCTAAACTGAATCTGATAGAGCATAAAAAGAGCTTTAATTTGATATTAAGAACATGTGGCTAGCTATCTGGAAAAGCATTGAAAATGTCCTGCTTAATCCTCGTTGATACTGATTGCACGAAAAAAATGAAATTGAGGATTTTTTTTGCCGACCCATATCTCCGCGAATATCCAACCAAATTGAGAAATCTAAACTGAATCTGATAGAGCACAAAAAGAGCTTCAATTTGAGCCTAATTACAGAAATCTAGCTAACCGGGAAAGCAACAAAAAGTGCCTTCATGTCTCACATCGATACTGATTGCACGAAAAAAACGAAATTGGGGATTTTTTTTTGCCAACTCATATCTCCGCGAATATCCAACCAAATCAAAAAATCTAAACTGAATCTGATAGAGCATAAAAAGAGCTTTAATTTGATACTAAGAACATGTGGCTAGCTATCTGGAAAAGCATTGAAAATCTCCTGCTTAATCCTCATCGATACTGATTGCACGAAAAAAATGAAATTGGGAATTTTTTTTGCCGACCCATATCTCCGCGAATATCCAGCCAAATTAAGAAATCTAAACTGAATCTGATAGAGCATAAAAAGAGCTTTTATTTGATACCAAGAACATGTGGCTAGCTATCTGGAAAAGCATTGAAAATGTCCTGCTTAATCCTCGTTGATACTGATTGCACGAAAAAATGAAATTGAGGATTTTTTTTGCCGACCCATATCTCCGCGAATATCCAGCCAAATTAAGAAATCTAAACTGAATCTGATAGAGCATAAAAAGAGCTTTTATTTGATACCAAGAACATGTGGCTAGCTATCTGGAAAAGCATTGAAAATGTCCTGCTTAATCCTCGTCGATACTGATTGCACGAAAAAAATGAAATTGAGGATTTTTTTTGCCGACCCATATCTCCGCGAATATCCAACCAAATTGAGAAATCTAAACTGAATCTGATAGAGCACAAAAAGAGCTTCAATTTGAGCCTAATTACAGAAATCTAGCTAACCGGGAAAGCAACAAAAAGTGCCTTCATGTCTCACATCGATACTGATTGCACGAAAAAAACGAAATTGGGGATTTTTTTTTGCCAACTCATATCTCCGCGAATATCCAACCAAATCAAAAAATCTAAACTGAATCTGATAGAGCATAAAAAGAGCTTTAATTTGATACTAAGAACATGTGGCTAGCTATCTGGAAAAGCATTGAAAATCTCCTGCTTAATCCTCATCGATACTGATTGCACGAAAAAAATGAAATTGGGAATTTTTTTTGCCGACCCATATCTCCGCGAATATCCAGCCAAATTAAGAAATCTAAACTGAATCTGATAGAGCATAAAAAGAGCTTTTATTTGATACCAAGAACATGTGGCTAGCTATCTGGAAAAGCATTGAAAATGTCCTGCTTAATCCTCATCGTAACTGATTGCACGAAAAAAACGAAATTGGGGATTTTTTTTTTGCCGACCCATATCTCCGCGAATATCCAACCAAATTAAGAAATCTAAACTGAATCTGATAGAGCATAAAGAGAGCTTTAATTTGATACCAAGAACATGTGGCTAGCTATCTGGAAAAGCATTGAAAATGTCCTGCTTAATCCTCATCGATACTGATTGCACGAAAAAAATGAAATTGGGGATTTTTTTTGCCGACCCATATCTCCGCGAATATCCAGCCAAATTAAGAAATCTAAACTGAATCTGATAGAGCATAAAGAGAGCTTTAATTTGATACCAAGAACATGTGGCTAGCTATCTGGAAAAGCATTGAAAATGTCCTGCTTAATCCTCATCGATACTGATTGCACGAAAAAAATGAAATTGGGGATTTTTTTTGTTGACCCATATCTCCGCGAATATCCAACCAAATTGAGAAATCTAAACTGAATCTGATAGAGCACAACAAGAGCTTCAATTTGAGTTTAATTACAGAAATCTAGCTAACCGGGAAAGCAACAAAAAGTGCCTTCATGTCTCACATCGATACTGATTGCACGAAAAAAACGAAATTGGGGATTTTTTTTTTGCCAACTCATATCTCCGCGAATATCCAACCAAATCAAAAAATCTAAACTGAATCTGATAGAGCATGAAAAGAGCTTTAATTTGATACTAAGAACATGTGGCTAGCTATCTGGAAAAGCATTGAAAATCTCCTGCTTAATCCTCATCGATACTGATTGCACGAAAAAAATGAAATTGGGAATTTTTTTTGCCGACCCATATCTCCGCGAATATCCAGCCAAATTAAGAAATCTAAACTGAATCTGATAGAGCATAAAAAGAGCTTTTATTTGATACCAAGAACATGTGGCTAGCTATCTGGAAAAGCATTGAAAATGTCCTGCTTAATCCTCATCGTAACTGATTGCACGAAAAAAATGAAATTGGGGATTTTTTTTGCCAACCCATATCTCCGCGAATATTCAACCAAATTGAGAAATCTAAACTGAATCTGATAGAGCACAAAAAGAGCTTCAATTTGAGCCTAAGAACAGAAATCTAGCTAACCGGGAAAGCAACAAAAAGTGCCTTCATGTCTCACATCGATACTGATTGCACGAAAAAAACGAAATTGGGGATTTTTTTTTGCCAACTCATATCTCCGCGAATATCCAACCAAATCAAAAAATCTAAACTGAATCTGATAGAGCATAAAAAGAGCTTTAATTTGATACTAAGAACATGTGGCTAGCTATCTGGAAAAGCATTGAAAATCTCCTGCTTAATCCTCATCGATACTGATTGCACGAAAAAAACGAAATTGGGGATTTTTTTTTTGCCAACCCATATCTCCGCGAATATCCAACCAAATTAAGAAATCTAAACTGAATCTGATAGAGCATAAAAAGAGCTTCAATTGGATACCAAGAACATGTGGCTAGCTATCTGGAAAAGCATTGAAAATGTCCTGCTTAATCCTCATCGATACTGATTGCACGAAAAAAATGAAATTGGGAATTTTTTTTGCCGACCCATATCTCCGCGAATATTCAACCAAATTGAAAAATCTAAACTGAATCTGATAGAGCACAAAAAGAGCTTCAATTTGAGCCTAATTACAGAAATCTAGCTAACCGGGAAAGCAACAAAAAGTGCCTTCATGTCTCACATCGATACTGATTGCACGAAAAAAACGAAATTGGGGGTTTTTTTTTGCCAACCCATATCTCCGCGAATATCCAACCAAATTAAGAAATCTAAACTGAATCTGATAGAGCATAAAAAGAGCTTTAATTTGATATTAAGAACATGTGGCTAGCTATCTGGAAAAGCATTGAAAATGTCCTGCTTAATCCTCGTCGATACTGATTGCACGAAAAAAATGAAATTGAGGATTTTTTTTGCCGACCCATATCTCTGCGAATATCCAACCAAATTGAGAAATCTAAACTGAATCTGATAGAGCACAAAAAGAGCTTCAATTTGAGCCTAATTACAGAAATCTAGCTAACCGGGAAAGCAACAAAAAGTGCCTTCATGTCTCACATCGATACTGATTGCACGAAAAAAACGAAATTGGGGATTTTTTTTTGCCAACCCATATCTCCGCGAATATTCAACCAAATCAAGAAATCTAAACTGAATCTGATAGAGCATAAAAAGAGCTTTAATTTGATATTAAGAACATGTGGCTAGCTATCTGGAAAAGCATTGAAAATGTCCTGCTTAATCCTCGTTGATACTGATTGCACGAGAAAAATGAAATTGAGGATTTTTTTTGCCGACCCATATCTCCGCGAATATCAAACCAAATTGAGAAATCTAAACTGAATCTGATAGAGCACAAAAAGAGCTTCAATTTGAGCCTAATTACAGAAATCTAGCTAACCGGGAAAGCAACAAAAAGTGCCTTCATGTCTCACATCGATACTGATTGCACGAAAAAAACGAAATTGGGGATTTTTTTTTGCCAACTCATATCTCCGCGAATATCCAACCAAATCAAAAAATCTAAACTGAATCTGATAGAGCATAAAAAGAGCTTTAATTTGATACTAAGAACATGTGGCTAGCTATCTGGAAAAGCATTGAAAATCTCCTGCTTAATCCTCATCGATACTGATTGCACGAAAAAAATGAAATTGGGAATTTTTTTTGCCGACCCATATCTCCGCGAATATCCAGCCAAATTAAGAAATCTAAACTGAATCTGATAGAGCATAAAAAGAGCTTTTATTTGATACCAAGAACATGTGGCTAGCTATCTGGAAAAGCATTGAAAATGTCCTGCTTAATCCTCATCGATACTGATTGCACGAAAAAAATGAAATTGGGAATTTTTTTTGCCGACCCATATCTCCGCGAATATTCAACCAAATTGAAAAATCTAAACTGAATCTGATAGAGCACAAAAAGAGCTTCAATTTGAGCCTAATAACAGAAATCTAGCTAACCGGGAAAGCAACAAAAAGTGCCTTCATGTCTCACATCGATACTGATTGCACGAAAAAAACGAAATTGGGGATTTTTTTTTGCCAACTCATATCTCCGCGAATATCCAACCAAATCAAAAAATCTAAACTGAATCTGATAGAGCATAAAAAGAGCTTTAATTTGATACTAAGAACATGTGGCTAGCTATCTGGAAAAGCATTGAAAATCTCCTGCTTAATCCTCATCGATACTGATTGCACGAAAAAAATGAAATTGGGAATTTTTTTTGCCGACCCATATCTCCGCGAATATCCAGCCAAATTAAGAAATCTAAACTGAATCTGATAGAGCATAAAAAGAGCTTTTATTTGATACCAAGAACATGTGGCTAGCTATCTGGAAAAGCATTGAAAATGTCCTGCTTAATCCTCATCGATACTGATTGCACGAAAAAAATGAAATTGGGAATTTTTTTTGCCGACCCATATCTCCGCGAATATTCAACCAAATTGAAAAATCTAAACTGAATCTGATAGAGCACAAAAAGAGCTTCAATTTGAGCCTAATAACAGAAATCTAGCTAACCGGGAAAGCAACAAAAAGTGCCTTCATGTCTCACATCGATACTGATTGCACGAAAAAAACGAAATTGGGGATTTTTTTTTGCCAACCCATATCTCCGCGAATATCCAACCAAATTAAGAAATCTAAACTGAATCTGATAGAGCATAAAAAGAGCTTTAATTTGATATTAAGAACATGTGGCTAGCTATCTGGAAAAGCATTGAAAATGTCCTGCTTAATCCTCGTCGATACTGATTGCACGAAAAAAATGAAATTGAGGATTTTTTTTGCCGACCCATATCTCTGCGAATATCCAACCAAATTGAGAAATCTAAACTGAATCTGATAGAGCACAAAAAGAGCTTCAATTTGAGCCTATTTACAGAAATCTAGCTAACCGGGAAAGCAACAAAAAGTGCCTTCATGTCTCACATCGATACTGATTGCACGAAAAAAACGAAATTGGGGATTTTTTTTTGCCAACCCATATCTCCGCGAATATTCAACCAAATCAAGAAATCTAAACTGAATCTGATAGAGCATAAAAAGAGCTTTAATTTGATATTAAGAACATGTGGCTAGCTATCTGGAAAAGCATTGAAAATGTCCTGCTTAATCCTCGTTGATACTGATTGCACGAAAAAAATGAAATTGAGGATTTTTTTTGCCGACCCATATCTCCGCGAATATCCAACCAAATTGAGAAATCTAAACTGAATCTGATAGAGCACAAAAAGAGCTTCAATTTGAGCCTAATTACAGAAATCTAGCTAACCGGGAAAGCAACAAAAAGTGCCTTCATGTCTCACATCGATACTGATTGCACGAAAAAAACGAAATTGGGGATTTTTTTTTGCCAACTCATATCTCCGCGAATATCCAACCAAATCAAAAAATCTAAACTGAATCTGATAGAGCATAAAAAGAGCTTTAATTTGATACTAAGAACATGTGGCTAGCTATCTGGAAAAGCATTGAAAATCTCCTGCTTAATCCTCATCGATACTGATTGCACGAAAAAAATGAAATTGGGAATTTTTTTTGCCAACCCATATCTCCGCGAATATCCAGCCAAATTAAGAAATCTAAACTGAATCTGATAGAGCATAAAAAGAGCTTTTATTTGATACCAAGAACATGTGGCTAGCTATCTGGAAAAGCATTGAAAATGTCCTGCTTAATCCTCGTTGATACTGATTGCACGAAAAAAATGAAATTGAGGATTTTTTTTGCCGACCCATATCTCCGCGAATATCCAGCCAAATTAAGAAATCTAAACTGAATCTGATAGAGCATAAAAAGAGCTTTTATTTGATACCAAAAACATGTGGCTAGCTATCTGGAAAAGCATTGAAAATGTCCTGCTTAATCCTCGTCGATACTGATTGCACGAAAAAAATGAAATTGAGGATTTTTTTTGCCGACCCATATCTCCGCGAATATCCAACCAAATTGAGAAATCTAAACTGAATCTGATAGAGCACAAAAAGAGCTTCAATTTGAGCCTAATTACAGAAATCTAGCTAACCGGGAAAGCAACAAAAAGTGCCTTCATGTCTCACATCGATACTGATTGCACGAAAAAAACGAAATTGGGGATTTTTTTTTGCCAACTCATATCTCCGCGAATATCCAACCAAATCAAAAAATCTAAACTGAATCTGATAGAGCATAAAAAGAGCTTTAATTTGATACTAAGAACATGTGGCTAGCTATCTGGAAAAGCATTGAAAATCTCCTGCTTAATCCTCATCGATACTGATTGCACGAAAAAAATGAAATTGGGAATTTTTTTTGCCGACCCATATCTCCGCGAATATCCAGCCAAATTAAGAAATCTAGACTGAATCTGATAGAGCATAAAAAGAGCTTTTATTTGATACCAAGAACATGTGGCTAGCTATCTGGAAAAGCATTGAAAATGTCCTGCTTAATCCTCATCGTAACTGATTGCACGAAAAAAACGAAATTGGGGATTTTTTTTTTGCCGACCCATATCTCCGCGAATATCCAACCAAATTAAGAAATCTAAACTGAAAGGCCGTATTCATGAACGTTTCCCCAGGAAATGATTTCCCCAGAGGAAATAATTTCCTTTCACGGAAAAAGAGGCATTTTTCCACTAAAATTTCTTTTCCTCTAAAGGAAAAGGAAACGTAAACCGTAAGGGAAACCGATTTCCACTAAAAACCATTTCCCCTCGCCTGGGCAGGGGAAATGTCATTTCCCTTCTATATTTGTGTTCATTTTTGCTTTGTATCACAGATTTATTCACTCTTTTATTCAACAACGTATCAAATATGGATGATATTGATAGAGATATCATTGAACAACAAGTTACTCGTCGCCCCAGAATCTTCCGCGATCGGACAGACCCACTTGACTCTTTGGATGATGAGCAATTTCGTCTAAGATATCGATTCACCCGGCAAGGATTTTTCACAATTCTTGAGATATTGGAGGAGTCGATTTCTACTTCGGATAGAACGAATGCGCTTCTCCCTGTTCAGAGACTTGCTCTTACTTTGCAATCGTTGGCTACCAATACTTTCCAACTACTTGTTAGTGACATGGCTGGATGTTCTCAACCGACAGTGTCCCGAACGATTAGAATGGTCTGTGAAGCAGTTGCTAGTAAAGCAGATTTGTTCATTGTGTGGCCAACAGGAGATGATCTGTCTGAAAACCAGAGAAAGTTCAAACAATTGACCAATATCCCGAACATTATCGGAGCAATCGATGGTACTCACATTCGGATTCCGGCACCATCTGAGAATGAGCACTTGTTCGTAAATCGGTAGTTTTATCCGGCACAGTCTAAAAATGGTTGGGAACTTACAGCAAGTCCTATCATTCTCTGAATGTTGGTGTTGCCTGCGATTTTGATCTACGTTTCATATGGATGAGTGCCAAGTTCGGAGGTAGTGCGCACGATTCGCGAGTGTTTCGGGAATCGGCTGTTCATGCGGGGTTGCAAAGTGGAGCTTTGAAAGGTGTTTTACTCGGTGATAGTGCCTACCGATGTGAGCCCTTTCTCTATAAGCCCATCTTGAATCCTTCTTCTGACGCAGGTGATTGCAATTAAAACTTGCAAAATGAATTTGAATTTTCAGAAAGAAGATATACCGATGCTCTATGCCGAGGTCGTGTGAAGGTCGAAAATGCCATAGGGTGTTTGAAACGGCAATTTCATTGTCTTCACGGCGAACTCCGGTGTGTATAGAAAATGCAGACATATTGAGACTTTCAAATTACAGTTATAAGCCAGATAGTGCAATTCTGATTGTTACTGCTGCTATTTGCTTCCGCAACGCGGCGATCTCCTTAAAGGAAAGACCATTTGGTGACCCGATTCCTGACGATGACGGCGATGATTACGAAGATTCAGAAGTCTTCAACAGTTCCGGAACCGTAGCCATGAGAAATGTGATTGAACATTATTTTTCTTAAAATACTTTTCTTAAAATAATTAAAATACTTTTATAAAACACAAAACATTAAAGCTATCTAAAAGCAATAATAATAATACTAATTCAGAATGTTTCATAAACATTAGCAAGTACGATTCCGAGATTCTGAGCCTGAACTTTCGCTATTTCGTAGTTTAATTGGGCGGTTTTCTTCTCCAATTCCGACTTTGCTTTTTGGTCCTCATATTCTCTGTCCAAATTTCTCTTTCGCTTCTCAGCTACTTCCAGCTCACTTCTCAGCAATTGGTTTCGAAGAATCGTCATTTCGCTTAAAAAATTAGGAAAGTGATAAATATATGTGATCTTTCTTACTTTTCTGGGGTGAATCGCCGTTTTCTACTCTTCACAAACTCCGAAAATGTTTGTTTGGCAGATGGACCAACAAGCGAAGTAGATTCGACAGATTTCGCTGCTTCCAAAGGACTCTGAGGGAATAGCTGTCCGGAGTCTGAGATGGTTTCAGAAGAAAAATCCTCGGACATCTCGTCAATTGCATATGACAACCCAGCTGGAATTTGTTTGAAATTTGTTGAATGGGTGAACAGTAATCTCACTTTCTATTCCGCCTCGAAGTCCTGAGACTGTGTGAGAGCCTTCGTAATGCTCGTAGAGCTTCTTCCGAGCCACATCTAACTTTGGAGACTTCTTGGCCCTCCCTCCGCCAGTTTTTCCCCGTTCTGCTTTTTCATCCGTGAGCAAGGCTCTAACGAATCGTACATCACCCTTGATTCTATCGGAAATCTGAAAAGAGGCTATAAAAATGAAAATCTCAAAATCAACAAACCTGCTCAGTACTTCGTTCAAGTCCTATTAGTGCCAGTTCTTCTTGCCATTTTTCCAGGCATTGCTGTCGCGGGGTTTTGCCCTTTTTTGAACCACCGTTTACTCGAGAGTTGTACATTTTTTCATCCCTTATGAAACATTCAACAAGTAATAAGGCTCCTCTTTCAGGCAATGGAGCAACTTTCTCTTTCCGTTCTTTCTGTACGGATTCAGCAGGCGTACTCATCTGCAAAAATTGAATATTTGTGACAAAGTGATCTAGATAAAAGCAAGAGAAAACGAAAAAAATTGAAAAAGTTGGGTATACTTGATGAATGGAACAAAAGCCAACACTGAAATAAGTCATGACGTGGAAAAAAAAGCTTAGCTGGCTTTTTCACGAAACTTTTTGTGCAGCCAATCTTTTGACACATTTTTTTCTGAACAATTATCACCATCATAACAAATGAAAAAAGATGAAAAACGAAAAAATAAATAAAGCAACGTGCTCCACTTTGGATTCCAACATCGGGAAACCGTTTCCCCAAAGGAAACGGTTTCGTTTGAAAAAAAGAAGGAGGAAAAATAATGGAAATAGACTGTGGAAAAAAGTGATTTCCCGTTATATTCCTTTCCCCGATGGGGAATGATTTCCGTTGGGAAACCAATTTGTACTGAGTTTCCCGAAAGGGAAACGTTCATGAATACGGCCTCTGATAGAGCATAAAGAGAGCTTTAATTTGATACCAAGAACATGTGGCTAGCTATCTGGAAAAGCATTGAAAATGTCCTGCTTAATCCTCATCGATACTGATTGCACGAAAAAAATGAAATTGGGAATTTTTTTTGCCGACCCATATCTCCGCGAATATCCAGCCAAATTAAGAAATCTAAACTGAATCTGATAGAGCATAAAAAGAGCTTTTATTTGATACCAAGAACATGTGGCTAGCTATCTGGAAAAGCATTGAAAATGTCCTGCTTAATCCTCATCGTAACTGATTGCACGAAAAAAATGAAATTGGGGATTTTTTTTGCCAACCCATATCTCCGCGAATATCCAGCCAAATTAAGAAATCTAAACTGAATCTGATAGAGCATAAAAAGAGCTTTTATTTGATACCAAGAACATGTGGCTAGCTATCTGGAAAAGCATTGAAAATGTCCTGCTTAATCCTCATCGTAACTGATTGCACGAAAAAAACGAAATTGGGGATTTTTTTTTTGCCGACCCATATCTCCGCGAATATCCAACCAAATTAAGAAATCTAAACTGAATCTGATAGAGCATAAAGAGAGCTTTAATTTGATACCAAGAACATGTGGCTAGCTATCTGGAAAAGCATTGAAAATGTCCTGCTTAATCCTCATCGATACTGATTGCACGAAAAAAATGAAATTGGGAATTTTTTTTGCCGACCCATATCTCCGCGAATATCCAGCCAAATTAAGAAATCTAAACTGAATCTGATAGAGCATAAAAAGAGCTTCAATTTGAGCCTAAGAACAGAAATCTAGCTAACCGGGAAAGCAACAAAAAGTGCCTTCATGTCTCACATCGATACTGATTGCACGAAAAAAACGAAATTGGGGATTTTTTTTTGCCAACTCATATCTCCGCGAATATCCAACCAAATCAAAAAATCTAAACTGAATCTGATAGAGCATAAAAAGAGCTTTAATTTGATACTAAGAACATGTGGCTAGCTATCTGGAAAAGCATTGAAAATCTCCTGCCTAATCCTCATCGATACTGATTGCACGAAAAAAATGAAATTGGGAATTTTTTTTGCCGACCCATATCTCCGCGAATATCCAGCCAAATTAAGAAATCTAAACTGAATCTGATAGAGCATGAAAAGAGCTTTTATTTGATACCAAGAACATGTGGCTAGCTATCTGGAAAAGCATTGAAAATGTCCTGCTTAATCCTCATCGTAACTGATTGCACGAAAAAAATGAAATTGGGGATTTTTTTTGCCAACCCATATCTCCGCGAATATTCAACCAAATTGAGAAATCTAAACTGAATCTGATAGAGCACAAAAAGAGCTTCAATTTGAGCCTAAGAACAGAAATCTAGCTAACCGGGAAAGCAACAAAAAGTGCCTTCATGTCTCACATCGATACTGATTGCACGAAAAAAACGAAATTGGGGATTTTTTTTTTGCCGACCCATATCTCCGCGAATATCCAACCAAATTAAGAAATCTAAACTGAATCTGATAGAGCATAAAGAGAGCTTTAATTTGATACCAAGAACATGTGGCTAGCTATCTGGAAAAGCATTGAAAATGTCCTGCTTAATCCTCATCGATACTGATTGCACGAAAAAAATGAAATTGGGAATTTTTTTTGCCGACCCATATCTCCGCGAATATCCAGCCAAATTAAGAAATCTAAACTGAATCTGATAGAGCATAAAAAGAGCTTTTATTTGATACCAAGAACATGTGGCTAGCTATCTGGAAAAGCATTGAAAATGTCCTGCTTAATCCTCATCGTAACTGATTGCACGAAAAAAATGAAATTGGGGATTTTTTTTGCCAACCCATATCTCCGCGAATATCCAGCCAAATTAAGAAATCTAAACTGAATCTGATAGAGCATAAAAAGAGCTTTTATTTGATACCAAGAACATGTGGCTAGCTATCTGGAAAAGCATTGAAAATGTCCTGCTTAATCCTCATCGTAACTGATTGCACGAAAAAAATGAAATTGGGGATTTTTTTTGCCAACCCATATCTCCGCGAATATTCAACCAAATTGAGAAATCTAAACTGAATCTGATAGAGCATAAAGAGAGCTTTAATTTGATACCAAGAACATGTGGCTAGCTATCTGGAAAAGCATTGAAAATGTCCTGCTTAATCCTCATCGATACTGATTGCACGAAAAAAATGAAATTGGGAATTTTTTTTGCCGACCCATATCTCCGCGAATATCCAGCCAAATTAAGAAATCTAAACTGAATCTGATAGAGCATAAAAAGAGCTTCAATTTGAGCCTAAGAACAGAAATCTAGCTAACCGGGAAAGCAACAAAAAGTGCCTTCATGTCTCACATCGATACTGATTGCACGAAAAAAACGAAATTGGGGATTTTTTTTTGCCAACTCATATCTCCGCGAATATCCAACCAAATCAAAAAATCTAAACTGAATCTGATAGAGCATAAAAAGAGCTTTAATTTGATACTAAGAACATGTGGCTAGCTATCTGGAAAAGCATTGAAAATCTCCTGCCTAATCCTCATCGATACTGATTGCACGAAAAAAATGAAATTGGGAATTTTTTTTGCCGACCCATATCTCCGCGAATATCCAGCCAAATTAAGAAATCTAAACTGAATCTGATAGAGCATGAAAAGAGCTTTTATTTGATACCAAGAACATGTGGCTAGCTATCTGGAAAAGCATTGAAAATGTCCTGCTTAATCCTCATCGTAACTGATTGCACGAAAAAAATGAAATTGGGGATTTTTTTTGCCAACCCATATCTCCGCGAATATTCAACCAAATTGAGAAATCTAAACTGAATCTGATAGAGCACAAAAAGAGCTTCAATTTGAGCCTAAGAACAGAAATCTAGCTAACCGGGAAAGCAACAAAAAGTGCCTTCATGTCTCACATCGATACTGATTGCACGAAAAAAACGAAATTGGGGATTTTTTTTTTGCCGACCCATATCTCCGCGAATATCCAACCAAATTAAGAAATCTAAACTGAATCTGATAGAGCATAAAGAGAGCTTTAATTTGATACCAAGAACATGTGGCTAGCTATCTGGAAAAGCATTGAAAATGTCCTGCTTAATCCTCATCGATACTGATTGCACGAAAAAAATGAAATTGGGAATTTTTTTTGCCGACCCATATCTCCGCGAATATCCAGCCAAATTAAGAAATCTAAACTGAATCTGATAGAGCATAAAAAGAGCTTTTATTTGATACCAAGAACATGTGGCTAGCTATCTGGAAAAGCATTGAAAATGTCCTGCTTAATCCTCATCGTAACTGATTGCACGAAAAAAATGAAATTGGGGATTTTTTTTGCCAACCCATATCTCCGCGAATATCCAGCCAAATTAAGAAATCTAAACTGAATCTGATAGAGCATAAAAAGAGCTTTTATTTGATACCAAGAACATGTGGCTAGCTATCTGGAAAAGCATTGAAAATGTCCTGCTTAATCCTCATCGTAACTGATTGCACGAAAAAAATGAAATTGGGGATTTTTTTTGCCAACCCATATCTCCGCGAATATTCAACCAAATTGAGAAATCTAAACTGAATCTGATAGAGCACAAAAAGAGCTTCAATTTGAGCCTAAGAACAGAAATCTAGCTAACCGGGAAAGCAACAAAAAGTGCCTTCATGTCTCACATCGATACTGATTGCACGAAAAAAACGAAATTGGGGATTTTTTTTTGCCAACTCATATCTCCGCGAATATCCAACCAAATCAAAAAATCTAAACTGAATCTGATAGAGCATAAAAAGAGCTTTAATTTGATACTAAGAACATGTGGCTAGCTATCTGGAAAAGCATTGAAAATCTCCTGCCTAATCCTCATCGATACTGATTGCACGAAAAAAATGAAATTGGGAATTTTTTTTGCCGACCCATATCTCCGCGAATATCCAGCCAAATTAAGAAATCTAAACTGAATCTGATAGAGCATGAAAAGAGCTTTTATTTGATACCAAGAACATGTGGCTAGCTATCTGGAAAAGCATTGAAAATGTCCTGCTTAATCCTCATCGTAACTGATTGCACGAAAAAAATGAAATTGGGGATTTTTTTTGCCAACCCATATCTCCGCGAATATTCAACCAAATTGAGAAATCTAAACTGAATCTGATAGAGCACAAAAAGAGCTTCAATTTGAGCCTAAGAACAGAAATCTAGCTAACCGGGAAAGCAACAAAAAGTGCCTTCATGTCTCACATCGATACTGATTGCACGAAAAAAACGAAATTGGGGATTTTTTTTTTGCCGACCCATATCTCCGCGAATATCCAACCAAATTAAGAAATCTAAACTGAATCTGATAGAGCATAAAGAGAGCTTTAATTTGATACCAAGAACATGTGGCTAGCTATCTGGAAAAGCATTGAAAATGTCCTGCTTAATCCTCATCGATACTGATTGCACGAAAAAAATGAAATTGGGAATTTTTTTTGCCGACCCATATCTCCGCGAATATTCAGCCAAATTAAGAAATCTAAACTGAATCTGATAGAGCATAAAAAGAGCTTTTATTTGATACCAAGAACATGTGGCTAGCTATCTGGAAAAGCATTGAAAATGTCCTGCTTAATCCTGATCGTAACTGATTGCACGAAAAAAATGAAATTGGGGATTTTTTTTGCCAACCCATATCTCCGCGAATATTCAACCAAATTGAGAAATCTAAACTGAATCTGATAGAGCATAAAAAGAGCTTTTATTTGATACCAAGAACATGTGGCTAGCTATCTGGAAAAGCATTGAAAATGTCCTGCTTAATCCTCATCGTAACTGATTGCACGAAAAAAATGAAATTGGGGATTTTTTTTGCCAACCCATATCTCCGCGAATATTCAACCAAATTGAGAAATCTAAACTGAATCTGATAGAGCATAAAAAGAGCTTCAATTGGATACCAAGAACATGTGGCTAGCTATCTGGAAAAGCATTGAAAATGTCCTGCTTAATCCTCATCGATACTGATTGCACGAAAAAAATGAAGTTGGGAATTTTTTTTGCCGACCCATATCTCCGCGAATATCCAGCCAAATTAAGAAATCTAAACTGAATCTGATAGAGCATGAAAAGAGCTTTTATTTGATACCAAGAACATGTGGCTAGCTATCTGGAAAAGCATTGAAAATGTCCTGCTTAATCCTCGTTGATACTGATTGCACGAAAAAAATGAAATTGAGGATTTTTTTGCCGACCCATATCTCTGCGAATATCCAGCCAAATTAAGAAATCTAAACTGAATCTGATAGAGCATAAAAAGAGCTTTTATTTGATACCAAGAACATGTGGCTAGCTATCTGGAAAAGCATTGAAAATGTCCTGCTTAATCCTCATCGTAACTGATTGCACGAAAAAAATGAAATTGGGGATTTTTTTTGCCAACCCATATCTCCGCGAATATTCAACCAAATTGAGAAATCTAAACTGAATCTGATAGAGCACAAAAAGAGCTTCAATTTGAGCCTAAGAACAGAAATCTAGCTAACCGGGAAAGCAACAAAAAGTGCCTTCATGTCTCACATCGATACTGATTGCACGAAAAAAACGAAATTGGGGATTTTTTTTTTGCCGACCCATATCTCCGCGAATATCCAACCAAATTAAGAAATCTAAACTGAATCTGATAGAGCATAAAGAGAGCTTTAATTTGATACCAAGAACATGTGGCTAGCTATCTGGAAAAGCATTGAAAATGTCCTGCTTAATCCTCATCGATACTGATTGCACGAAAAAAATGAAATTGGGAATTTTTTTTGCCGACCCATATCTCCGCGAATATCCAGCCAAATTAAGAAATCTAAACTGAATCTGATAGAGCATAAAAAGAGCTTTTATTTGATACCAAGAACATGTGGCTAGCTATCTGGAAAAGCATTGAAAATGTCCTGCTTAATCCTCATCGATACTGATTGCACGAAAAAAATGAAGTTGGGAATTTTTTTTGCCGACCCATATCTCCGCGAATATCCAGCCAAATTAAGAAATCTAAACTGAATCTGATAGAGCATAAAAAGAGCTTTTATTTGATACCAAGAACATGTGGCTAGCTATCTGGAAAAGCATTGAAAATGTCCTGCTTAATCCTCATCGTAACTGATTGCACGAAAAAAATGAAATTGGGGATTTTTTTTGCCAACCCATATCTCCGCGAATATTCAACCAAATTGAGAAATCTAAACTGAATCTGATAGAGCATAAAAAGAGCTTTTATTTGATACCAAGAACATGTGGCTAGCTATCTGGAAAAGCATTGAAAATGTCCTGCTTAATCCTCGTTGATACTGATTGCACGAAAAAAATGAAATTGAGGATTTTTTTGCCGACCCATATCTCCGCGAATATCCAGCCAAATTAAGAAATCTAAACTGAATCTGATAGAGCATAAAAAGAGCTTTTATTTGATACCAAGAACATGTGGCTAGCTATCTGGAAAAGCATTGAAAATGTCCTGCTTAATCCTCATCGTAACTGATTGCACGAAAAAAATGAAATTGGGGATTTTTTTTGCCAACCCATATCTCCGCGAATATTCAACCAAATTGAGAAATCTAAACTGAATCTGATAGAGCACAAAAAGAGCTTCAATTTGAGCCTAAGAACAGAAATCTAGCTAACCGGGAAAGCAACAAAAAGTGCCTTCATGTCTCACATCGATACTGATTGCACGAAAAAAACGAAATTGGGGATTTTTTTTTTGCCGACCCATATCTCCGCGAATATCCAACCAAATTAAGAAATCTAAACTGAATCTGATAGAGCATAAAAAGAGCTTTAATTTGATACCAAGAACATGTGGCTAGCTATCTGGAAAAGCATTGAAAATGTCCTGCTTAATCCTCATCGATACTGATTGCACGAAAAAAATGAAATTGGGAATTTTTTTTGCCGACCCATATCTCCGCGAATATCCAGCCAAATTAAGAAATCTAAACTGAATCTGATAGAGCATAAAAAGAGCTTTTATTTGATACCAAGAACATGTGGCTAGCTATCTGGAAAAGCATTGAAAATGTCCTGCTTAATCCTCATCGTAACTGATTGCACGAAAAAAATGAAATTGGGGATTTTTTTTGCCAACCCATATCTCCGCGAATATTCAACCAAATTGAGAAATCTAAACTGAATCTGATAGAGCATAAAAAGAGCTTTTATTTGATACCAAGAACATGTGGCTAGCTATCTGGAAAAGCATTGAAAATGTCCTGCTTAATCCTCATCGTAACTGATTGCACGAAAAAAATGAAATTGGGGATTTTTTTTGCCAACCCATATCTCCGCGAATATTCAACCAAATTGAGAAATCTAAACTGAATCTGATAGAGCACAAAAAGAGCTTCAATTTGAGCCTAAGAACAGAAATCTAGCTAACCGGGAAAGCAACAAAAAGTGCCTTCATGTCTCACATCGATACTGATTGCACGAAAAAAACGAAATTGGGGATTTTTTTTTTGCCGACCCATATCTCCGCGAATATCCAACCAAATTAAGAAATCTAAACTGAATCTGATAGAGCATAAAAAGAGCTTTAATTTGATACCAAGAACATGTGGCTAGCTATCTGGAAAAGCATTGAAAATGTCCTGCTTAATCCTCATCGATACTGATTGCACGAAAAAAATGAAATTGGGAATTTTTTTTGCCGACCCATATCTCCGCGAATATCCAGCCAAATTAAGAAATCTAAACTGAATCTGATAGAGCATAAAAAGAGCTTTTATTTGATACCAAGAACATGTGGCTAGCTATCTGGAAAAGCATTGAAAATGTCCTGCTTAATCCTCATCGTAACTGATTGCACGAAAAAAATGAAATTGGGGATTTTTTTTGCCAACCCATATCTCCGCGAATATTCAACCAAATTGAGAAATCTAAACTGAATCTGATAGAGCATAAAAAGAGCTTTTATTTGATACCAAGAACATGTGGCTAGCTATCTGGAAAAGCATTGAAAATGTCCTGCTTAATCCTCATCGTAACTGATTGCACGAAAAAAATGAAATTGGGGATTTTTTTTGCCAACCCATATCTCCGCGAATATTCAACCAAATTGAGAAATCTAAACTGAATCTGATAGAGCACAAAAAGAGCTTCAATTTGAGCCTAAGAACAGAAATCTAGCTAACCGGGAAAGCAACAAAAAGTGCCTTCATGTCTCACATCGATACTGATTGCACGAAAAAAACGAAATTGGGGATTTTTTTTTTGCCGACCCATATCTCCGCGAATATCCAACCAAATTAAGAAATCTAAACTGAATCTGATAGAGCATAAAAAGAGCTTTAATTTGATACCAAGAACATGTGGCTAGCTATCTGGAAAAGCATTGAAAATGTCCTGCTTAATCCTCATCGATACTGATTGCACGAAAAAAATGAAATTGGGAATTTTTTTTGCCGACCCATATCTCCGCGAATATCCAGCCAAATTAAGAAATCTAAACTGAATCTGATAGAGCATAAAAAGAGCTTTTATTTGATACCAAGAACATGTGGCTAGCTATCTGGAAAAGCATTGAAAATGTCCTGCTTAATCCTCATCGTAACTGATTGCACGAAAAAAATGAAATTGGGGATTTTTTTTGCCAACCCATATCTCCGCGAATATTCAACCAAATTGAGAAATCTAAACTGAATCTGATAGAGCATAAAAAGAGCTTTTATTTGATACCAAGAACATGTGGCTAGCTATCTGGAAAAGCATTGAAAATGTCCTGCTTAATCCTCGTTGATACTGATTGCACGAAAAAAATGAAATTGAGGATTTTTTTGCCGACCCATATCTCCGCGAATATCCAGCCAAATTAAGAAATCTAAACTGAATCTGATAGAGCATAAAAAGAGCTTTTATTTGATACCAAGAACATGTGGCTAGCTATCTGGAAAAGCATTGAAAATGTCCTGCTTAATCCTCATCGTAACTGATTGCACGAAAAAAATGAAATTGGGGATTTTTTTTGCCAACCCATATCTCCGCGAATATTCAACCAAATTGAGAAATCTAAACTGAATCTGATAGAGCACAAAAAGAGCTTCAATTTGAGCCTAAGAACAGAAATCTAGCTAACCGGGAAAGCAACAAAAAGTGCCTTCATGTCTCACATCGATACTGATTGCACGAAAAAAACGAAATTGGGGATTTTTTTTTTGCCGACCCATATCTCCGCGAATATCCAACCAAATTAAGAAATCTAAACTGAATCTGATAGAGCATAAAAAGAGCTTTAATTTGATACCAAGAACATGTGGCTAGCTATCTGGAAAAGCATTGAAAATGTCCTGCTTAATCCTCATCGATACTGATTGCACGAAAAAAATGAAATTGGGAATTTTTTTTGCCGACCCATATCTCCGCGAATATCCAGCCAAATTAAGAAATCTAAACTGAATCTGATAGAGCATAAAAAGAGCTTTTATTTGATACCAAGAACATGTGGCTAGCTATCTGGAAAAGCATTGAAAATGTCCTGCTTAATCCTCATCGTAACTGATTGCACGAAAAAAATGAAATTGGGGATTTTTTTTGCCAACCCATATCTCCGCGAATATTCAACCAAATTGAGAAATCTAAACTGAATCTGATAGAGCATAAAAAGAGCTTTTATTTGATACCAAGAACATGTGGCTAGCTATCTGGAAAAGCATTGAAAATGTCCTGCTTAATCCTCATCGTAACTGATTGCACGAAAAAAATGAAATTGGGGATTTTTTTTGCCAACCCATATCTCCGCGAATATTCAACCAAATTGAGAAATCTAAACTGAATCTGATAGAGCATAAAAAGAGCTTTTATTTGATACCAAGAACATGTGGCTAGCTATCTGGAAAAGCATTGAAAATGTCCTGCTTAATCCTCATCGTAACTGATTGCACGAAAAAAATGAAATTGGGAATTTTTTTTGCCGACCCATATCTCCGCGAATATCCAGCCAAATTAAGAAATCTAAACTGAATCTGATAGAGCATAAAAAGAGCTTTTATTTGATACCAAGAACATGTGGCTAGCTATCTGGAAAAGCATTGAAAATGTCCTGCTTAATCCTCATCGTAACTGATTGCACGAAAAAAATGAAATTGGGGATTTTTTTTGCCAACCCATATCTCCGCGAATATTCAACCAAATTGAGAAATCTAAACTGAATCTGATAGAGCATAAAAAGAGCTTCAATTGGATACCAAGAACATGTGGCTAGCTATCTGGAAAAGCATTGAAAATGTCCTGCTTAATCCTCATCGATACTGATTGCACGAAAAAAATGAAATTGGGAATTTTTTTTGCCGACCCATATCTCCGCGAATATCCAGCCAAATTAAGAAATCTAAACTGAATCTGATAGAGCATAAAAAGAGCTTTTATTTGATACCAAGAACATGTGGCTAGCTATCTGGAAAAGCATTGAAAATGTCCTGCTTAATCCTCATCGTAACTGATTGCACGAAAAAAATGAAATTGGGGATTTTTTTTGCCAACCCATATCTCCGCGAATATTCAACCAAATTGAGAAATCTAAACTGAATCTGATAGAGCATAAAAAGAGCTTCAATTGGATACCAAGAACATGTGGCTAGCTATCTGGAAAAGCATTGAAAATGTCCTGCTTAATCCTCATCGATACTGATTGCACGAAAAAAATGAAATTGGGAATTTTTTTTGCCGACCCATATCTCCGCGAATATCCAGCCAAATTAAGAAATCTAAACTGAATCTGATAGAGCATAAAAAGAGCTTTTATTTGATACCAAGAACATGTGGCTAGCTATCTGGAAAAGCATTGAAAATGTCCTGCTTAATCCTCATCGTAACTGATTGCACGAAAAAAATGAAATTGGGGATTTTTTTTGCCAACCCATATCTCCGCGAATATTCAACCAAATTGAGAAATCTAAACTGAATCTGATAGAGCACAAAAAGAGCTTCAATTTGAGCCTAAGAACAGAAATCTAGCTAACCGGGAAAGCAACAAAAAGTGCCTTCATGTCTCACATCGATACTGATTGCACGAAAAAAACGAAATTGGGGATTTTTTTTTTGCCGACCCATATCTCCGCGAATATCCAACCAAATTAAGAAATCTAAACTGAATCTGATAGAGCATAAAGAGAGCTTTAATTTGATACCAAGAACATGTGGCTAGCTATCTGGAAAAGCATTGAAAATGTCCTGCTTAATCCTCATCGTAACTGATTGCACGAAAAAAATGAATTTGGGGATTTTTTTTGCCAACCCATATCTCCGCGAATATTCAACTAAATTGAGAAATCTAAACTGAATCTGATAGAGCATAAAAAGAGCTTTTATTTGATACCAAGAACATGTGGCTAGCTATCTGGAAAAGCATTGAAAATGTCCTGCTTAATCCTCATCGATACTGATTGCACGAAAAAAATGAAATTGGGAATTTTTTTTGCCGACCCATATCTCCGCGAATATCCAGCCAAATAAAGAAATCTAAACTGAATCTGATAGAGCATAAAAAGAGCTTTTATTTGATACCAAGAACATGTGGCTAGCTATCTGGAAAAGCATTGAAAATGTCCTGCTTAATCCTCATCGTAACTGATTGCACGAAAAAAATGAAATTGGGGATTTTTTTTGCCAACCCATATCTCCGCGAATATTCAACCAAATTGAGAAATCTAAACTGAATCTGATAGAGCACAAAAAGAGCTTCAATTTGAGCCTAAGAACAGAAATCTAGCTAACCGGGAAAGCAACAAAAAGTGCCTTCATGTCTCACATCGATACTGATTGCACGAAAAAAACGAAATTGGGGATTTTTTTTTTGCCGACCCATATCTCCGCGAATATCCAACCAAATTAAGAAATCTAAACTGAATCTGATAGAGCATAAAGAGAGCTTTAATTTGATACCAAGAACATGTGGCTAGCTATCTGGAAAAGCATTGAAAATGTCCTGCTTAATCCTCATCGATACTGATTGCACGAAAAAAATGAAATTGGGAATTTTTTTTGCCGACCCATATCTCCGCGAATATCCAGCCAAATTAAGAAATCTAAACTGAATCTGATAGAGCATAAAAAGAGCTTTTATTTGATACCAAGAACATGTGGCTAGCTATCTGGAAAAGCATTGAAAATGTCCTGCTTAATCCTCATCGTAACTGATTGCACGAAAAAAATGAAATTGGGGATTTTTTTTGCCAACCCATATCTCCGCGAATATTCAACCAAATTGAGAAATCTAAACTGAATCTGATAGAGCATAAAAAGAGCTTCAATTGGATACCAAGAACATGTGGCTAGCTATCTGGAAAAGCATTGAAAATGTCCTGCTTAATCCTCATCGATACTGATTGCACGAAAAAAATGAAATTGGGAATTTTTTTTGCCGACCCATATCTCCGCGAATATCCAGCCAAATTAAGAAATCTAAACTGAATCTGATAGAGCATAAAAAGAGCTTTTATTTGATACCAAGAACATGTGGCTAGCTATCTGGAAAAGCATTGAAAATGTCCTGCTTAATCCTCATCGTAACTGATTGCACGAAAAAAATGAAATTGGGGATTTTTTTTGCCAACCCATATCTCCGCGAATATTCAACCAAATTGAGAAATCTAAACTGAATCTGATAGAGCACAAAAAGAGCTTCAATTTGAGCCTAAGAACAGAAATCTAGCTAACCGGGAAAGCAACAAAAAGTGCCTTCATGTCTCACATCGATACTGATTGCACGAAAAAAACGAAATTGGGGATTTTTTTTTTGCCGACCCATATCTCCGCGAATATCCAACCAAATTAAGAAATCTAAACTGAATCTGATAGAGCATAAAAAGAGCTTTAATTTGATACCAAGAACATGTGGCTAGCTATCTGGAAAAGCATTGAAAATGTCCTGCTTAATCCTCATCGATACTGATTGCACGAAAAAAATGAAATTGGGAATTTTTTTTGCCGACCCATATCTCCGCGAATATCCAGCCAAATTAAGAAATCTAAACTGAATCTGATAGAGCATAAAAAGAGCTTTTATTTGATACCAAGAACATGTGGCTAGCTATCTGGAAAAGCATTGAAAATGTCCTGCTTAATCCTCATCGTAACTGATTGCACGAAAAAAATGAAATTGGGGATTTTTTTTGCCAACCCATATCTCCGCGAATATTCAACCAAATTGAGAAATCTAAACTGAATCTGATAGAGCATAAAAAGAGCTTCAATTGGATACCAAGAACATGTGGCTAGCTATCTGGAAAAGCATTGAAAATGTCCTGCTTAATCCTCATCGATACTGATTGCACGAAAAAAATGAAATTGGGAATTTTTTTTGCCGACCCATATCTCCGCGAATATCCAGCCAAATTAAGAAATCTAAACTGAATCTGATAGAGCATAAAAAGAGCTTTTATTTGATACCAAGAACATGTGGCTAGCTATCTGGAAAAGCATTGAAAATGTCCTGCTTAATCCTCATCGTAACTGATTGCACGAAAAAAATGAAATTGGGGATTTTTTTTGCCAACCCATATCTCCGCGAATATTCAACCAAATTGAGAAATCTAAACTGAATCTGATAGAGCACAAAAAGAGCTTCAATTTGAGCCTAAGAACAGAAATCTAGCTAACCGGGAAAGCAACAAAAAGTGCCTTCATGTCTCACATCGATACTGATTGCACGAAAAAAACGAAATTGGGGATTTTTTTTTTGCCGACCCATATCTCCGCGAATATCCAACCAAATTAAGAAATCTAAACTGAATCTGATAGAGCATAAAAAGAGCTTTAATTTGATACCAAGAACATGTGGCTAGCTATCTGGAAAAGCATTGAAAATGTCCTGCTTAATCCTCATCGATACTGATTGCACGAAAAAAATGAAATTGGGGATTTTTTTTGCAAACCCATATCTCCGCGAATATTCAACCAAATTGAGAAATCTAAACTGAATCTGATAGAGCATAAAAAGAGCTTCAATTAGATACCAAGAACATGTGGCTAGCTATCTGGAAAAGCATTGAAAATGTCCTGCTTAATCCTCATCGATACTGATTGCACGAAAAAAATGAAATTGGGAATTTTTTTTGCCGACCCATATCTCCGCGAATATCCAGCCAAATTAAGAAATCTAAACTGAATCTGATAGAGCATAAAAAGAGCTTTTATTTGATACCAAGAACATGTGGCTAGCTATCTGGAAAAGCATTGAAAATGTCCTGCTTAATCCTCATCGTAACTGATTGCACGAAAAAAATGAAATTGGGGATTTTTTTTGCCAACCCATATCTCCGCGAATATTCAACCAAATTGAGAAATCTAAACTGAATCTGATAGAGCACAAAAAGAGCTTCAATTTGAGCCTAAGAACAGAAATCTAGCTAACCGGGAAAGCAACAAAAAGTGCCTTCATGTCTCACATCGATACTGATTGCACGAAAAAAACGAAATTGGGGATTTTTTTTTTGCCGACCCATATCTCCGCGAATATCCAACCAAATCAAGAAATCTAAACTGAATCTGATAGAGCATAAAAAGAGCTTCAATTGGATACCAAGAACATGTGGCTAGCTATCTGGAAAAGCATTGAAAATGTCCTGCTTAATCCTCATCGATACTGATTGCACGAAAAAAATGAAATTGGGAATTTTTTTTGCCGACCCATATCTCCGCGAATATCCAACCAAATTGAGAAATCTAAACTGAATCTGATAGAGCACAAAAAGAGCTTCAATTTGATACCAAGAACATGTGGCTAGCTATCTGGAAAAGCATTGAAAATGTCCTGCTTAATCCTCATCGATACTGATTGCACGAAAAAAACGAAATTGGGGATTTTTTTTTGCCAACCCATATCTCCGCGAATATCTAACCAAATTAAGAAATCTAAACTGAATCTGATAGAGCACAAAAAGAGCTTTAATTTGATATTAAAAACATGTGGCTAGCTATCTAGAAAAGCATTGAAAATGTCCTGCTTAATCCTCATCGATACTGATTGCACGAAAAAAATGAAATTGGGGATTTTTTTTGCCGACCCATATCTCCGCGAATATCCAACCAAATTGAGAAATCTAAACTGAATCTGATAGAGCACAAAAAGAGCTTCAATTTGAGCTTAATTACAGAAATCTAGCTAACCGGGAAAGCAACAAAAAGTGCCTTCATGTCTCACATCGATACTGATTGCACGAAAAAAACGAAATTGGGGATTTTTTTTTTGCCAACCCATATCTCCGCGAATATCCAACCAAATTAAGAAATCTAAACTGAATCTGATAGAGCATAAAAAGAGCTTTAATTTGATACCAAGAACATGTGGCTAGCTATCTGGAAAAGCATTGAAAATGTCCTGCTTAATCCTCATCGATACTGATTGCACGAAAAAAATGAAATTGGGAATTTTTTTTGCCGACCCATATCTCCGCGAATATCCAGCCAAATTAAGAAATCTAAACTGAATCTGATAGAGCACAAAAAGAGCTTCAATTTGAGCCTAAGAACAGAAATCTAGCTAACCGGGAAAGCAACAAAAAGTGCCTTCATGTCTCACATCGATACTGATTGCACGAAAAAAACGAAATTGGGGATTTTTTTTTTGCCGACCCATATCTCCGCGAATATCCAACCAAATCAAGAAATCTAAACTGAATCTGATAGAGCATAAAAAGAGCTTCAATTGGATACCAAGAACATGTGGCTAGCTATCTGGAAAAGCATTGAAAATGTCCTGCTTAATCCTCATCGATACTGATTGCACGAAAAAAATGAAATTGGGAATTTTTTTTGCCGACCCATATCTCCGCGAATATCCAACCAAATTGAGAAATCTAAACTGAATCTGATAGAGCACAAAAAGAGCTTCAATTTGATACCAAGAACATGTGGCTAGCTATCTGGAAAAGCATTGAAAATGTCCTGCTTAATCCTCATCGATACTGATTGCACGAAAAAAACGAAATTGGGGATTTTTTTTTTGCCAACTCATATCTCCGCGAATATCCAACCAAATTGAGAAATCTAAACTGAATCTGATAGAGCATAAAAAGAGCTTCAATTTGATACCAAGAACATGTGGCTAGCTATCTGGAAAAGCATTGAAAATGTCCTGCTTAATCCTCATCGATACTGATTGCACGAAAAAAATGAAATTGGGGATTTTTTTCTGCCAACTCATATCTCCGCGAATATCCAACCAAATTGAGAAATCTAAACTGAATCTGATAGAGCACAAAAAGAGCTTCAATTTGATACCAAGAACATGTGGCTAGCTATCTGGAAAAGCATTGAAAATGTCCTGCTTAATCCTCATCGATACTGATTGCACGAAAAAAACGAAATTGGGGATTTTTTTTTTGCCAACTCATATCTCCGCGAATATCCAACCAAATTGAGAAATCTAAACTGAATCTGATAGAGCATAAAAAGAGCTTCAATTTGATACCAAGAACATGTGGCTAGCTATCTGGAAAAGCATTGAAAATGTCCTGCTTAATCCTCATCGATACTGATTGCACGAAAAAAATGAAATTGGGGATTTTTTTTGCCGACCCATATCTCCGCGAATAGCCAACCAAATTGAGAAATCTAAACTGAATCTGATAGAGCACAAAAAGAGCTTCAATTTGATACCAAGAACATGTGGCTAGCTATCTGGAAAAGCATTGAAAATGTCCTGCTTAATCCTCATCGATACTGATTGCACGAAAAAAACGAAATTGGGGATTTTTTTTTGCCAACTCATATCTCCGCGAATATCCAACCAAATTGAGAAATCTAAACTGAATCTGATAAAGCACAAAAAGAGCTTCAATTTGATACCAAGAACATGTGGCTAGCTATCTGGAAAAGCATTGAAAATGTCCTGCTTAATCCTCATCGATACTGATTGCACGAAAAAAACGAAATTGGGGATTTTTTTTTTGCCAACCCATATCTCCGCGAATAGCTAACCAAATTGAGAAATCTAAACTGAATCTGATAGAGCACAAAAAGAGCTTCAATTTGATACCAAGAACATGTGGCTAGCTATCTGGAAAAGCATTGAAAATGTCCTGCTTAATCCTCATCGATACTGATTGCACGAAAAAAACGAAATTGGGGATTTTTTTTTGCCAACTCATATCTCCGCGAATATCCAACCAAATTGAGAAATCTAAACTGAATCTGATAGAGCACAAAAAGAGCTTCAATTTGATATCAAGAACATGTGGCTAGCTATCTGGAAAAGCATTGAAAATGTCCTGCTTAATCCTCATCGATACTGATTGCACGAAAAAAACGAAATTGGGGATTTTTTTTTTGCCAACTCATATCTCCGCGAATATCCAACCAAATTGAGAAATCTAAACTGAATCTGATAGAGCATAAAAAGAGCTTCAATTTGATACCAAGAACATGTGGCTAGCTATCTGGAAAAGCATTGAAAATGTCCTGCTTAATCCTCATCGATACTGATTGCACGAAAAAAATGAAATTGGGGATTTTTTTTGCCGACCCATATCTCCGCGAATAGCCAACCAAATTGAGAAATCTAAACTGAATCTGATAGAGCACAAAAAGAGCTTCAATTTGATACCAAGAACATGTGGCTAGCTATTTGGAAAAGCATTGAAAATGTCCTGCTTAATCCTCATCGATACTGATTGCACGAAAAAAACGAAATTGGGGATTTTTTTTTGCCAACCCATATCTCCGCGAATATTCAACCAAATTGAGAAATCTAAACTGAATCTGATAGAGCACAAAAAGAGCTTCAATTTGAGCCTAAGAACAGAAATCTAGCTAACCGGGAAAGCAACAAAAAGTGCCTTCATGTCTCACATCGATACTGATTGCACGAAAAAAACGAAATTGGGGATTTTTTTTTTGCCGACCCATATCTCCGCGAATATCCAACCAAATTAAGAAATCTAAACTGAATCTGATAGAGCATAAAAAGAGCTTCAATTGGATACCAAGAACATGTGGCTAGCTATCTGGAAAAGCATTGAAAATGTCCTGCTTAATCCTCATCGATACTGATTGCACGAAAAAAATGAAATTGGGAATTTTTTTTGCCGACCCATATCTCCGCGAATATCCAACCAAATTGAGAAATCTAAACTGAATCTGATAGAGCACAAAAAGAGCTTCAATTTGATACCAAGAACATGTGGCTAGCTATCTGGAAAAGCATTGAAAATGTCCTGCTTAATCCTCATCGATACTGATTGCACGAAAAAAACGAAATTGGGGATTTTTTTTTGCCAACTCATATCTCCGCGAATATCCAACCAAATTGAGAAATCTAAACTGAATCTGATAGAGCACAAAAAGAGCTTCAATTTGATACCAAGAACATGTGGCTAGCTATCTGGAAAAGCATTGAAAATGTCCTGCTTAATCCTCATCGATACTGATTGCACGAAAAAAACGAAATTGGGGATTTTTTTTTTGCCAACTCATATCTCCGCGAATATCCAACCAAATTGAGAAATCTAAACTGAATCTGATAGAGCATAAAAAGAGCTTCAATTTGATACCAAGAACATGTGGCTAGCTATCTGGAAAAGCATTGAAAATGTCCTGCTTAATCCTCATCGATACTGATTGCACGAAAAAAATGAAATTGGGGATTTTT
Organism: Caenorhabditis sinica; assembly: GCA_963932045.1. Lineage (NCBI taxonomy): Eukaryota > Metazoa > Nematoda > Chromadorea > Rhabditida > Rhabditidae > Caenorhabditis > Caenorhabditis sinica. Next base: position 27,348,711 of record OZ009940.1, read on the forward strand.
TTTGCCGACCCATATCTCCGCGAATAGCCAACCAAATTGAGAAATCTAAACTGAATCTGATAGAGCACAAAAAGAGCTTCAATTTGAGCCTAAGAACAGAAATCTAGCTAACCGGGAAAGCAACAAAAAGTGCCTTCATGTCTCACATCGATACTGATTGCACGAAAAAAACGAAATTGGGGATTTTTTTTTTGCCAACCCATATCTCCGCGAATATCCAACCAAATTGAGAAATCTAAACTGAATCTGATAGAGCATGAAAAGAGCTTCAATTTGATACCAAGAACATGTGGCTAGCTATCTGGAAAAGCATTGAAAATGTCCTGCTTAATCCTCATCGATACTGATTGCACGAAAAAAATGAAATTGGGGATTTTTTTTGCCGACCCATATCTCCGCGAATAGCCAACCAAATTGAGAAATCTAAACTGAATCTGATAGAGCACAAAAAGAGCTTCAATTTGATACCAAGAACATGTGGCTAGCTATTTGGAAAAGCATTGAAAATGTCCTGCTTAATCCTCATCGATACTGATTGCACGAAAAAAACGAAATTGGGGATTTTTTTTTGCCAACTCATATCTCCGCGAATATCCAACCAAATTGAGAAATCTAAACTGAATCTGATAGAGCACAAAAAGAGCTTCAATTTGATACCAAGAACATGTGGCTAGCTATCTGGAAAAGCATTGAAAATGTCCTGCTTAATCCTCATCGATACTGATTGCACGAAAAAAACGAAATTGGGGATTTTTTTTTTGCCAACCCATATCTCCGCGAATAGCCAACCAAATTGAGAAATCTAAACTGAATCTGATAGAGCACAAAAAGAGCTTCAATTTGATACCAAGAACATGTGGCTAGCTATCTGGAAAAGCATTGAAAATGTCCTGCTTAATCCTCATCGATACTGATTGCACGAAAAAAACGAAATTGGGGATTTTTTTTTGCCAACTCATATCTCCGCGAATATCCAACCAAATTGAGAAATCTAAACTGAATCTGATAGAGCACAAAAAGAGCTTCAATTTGATACCAAGAACATGTGGCTAGCTATCTGGAAAAGCATTGAAAATGTCCTGCTTAATCCTCATCGATACTGATTGCACGAAAAAAACGAAATTGGGGATTTTTTTTTTGCCAACTCATATCTCCGCGAATATCCAACCAAATTGAGAAATCTAAACTGAATCTGATAGAGCATAAAAAGAGCTTCAATTTGATACCAAGAACATGTGGCTAGCTATCTGGAAAAGCATTGAAAATGTCCTGCTTAATCCTCATCGATACTGATTGCACGAAAAAAATGAAATTGGGGATTTTTTTTGCCGACCCATATCTCCGCGAATAGCCAACCAAATTGAGAAATCTAAACTGAATCTGATAGAGCACAAAAAGAGCTTCAATTTGATACCAAGAACATGTGGCTAGCTATTTGGAAAAGCATTGAAAATGTCCTGCTTAATCCTCATCGATACTGATTGCACGAAAAAAACGAAATTGGGGATTTTTTTTTGCCAACCCATATCTCCGCGAATATTCAACCAAATTGAGAAATCTAAACTGAATCTGATAGAGCACAAAAAGAGCTTCAATTTGAGCCTAAGAACAGAAATCTAGCTAACCGGGAAAGCAACAAAAAGTGCCTTCATGTCTCACATCGATACTGATTGCACGAAAAAAACGAAATTGGGGATTTTTTTTTTGCCAACCCATATCTCCGCGAATATCCAACCAAATTAAGAAATCTAAACTGAATCTGATAGAGCATAAAAAGAGCTTTAATTTGATACCAAGAACATGTGGCTAGCTATCTGGAAAAGCATTGAAAATGTCCTGCTTAATCCTCATCGATACTGATTGCACGAAAAAAACGAAATTGGGGATTTTTTTTTTGCCAACTCATATCTCCGCGAATATCCAACCAAATTGAGAAATCTAAACTGAATCTGATAGAGCATAAAAAGAGCTTCAATTTGATATCAAGAACATGTGGCTAGCTATCTGGAAAAGCATTGAAAATGTCCTGCTTAATCCTCATCGATACTGATTGCACGAAAAAAACGAAATTGGGGATTTTTTTTTGCCAACCCATATCTCCGCGAATATTCAACTAAATTGAGAAATCTAAACTGAATCTGATAGAGCACAAAAAGAGCTTCAATTTGAGCCTAAGAACAGAAATCTAGCTAACCGGGAAAGCAACAAAAAGTGCCTTCATGTCTCACATCGATACTGATTGCACGAAAAAAACGAAATTGGGGATTTTTTTTTTGCCAACCCATATCTCCGCGAATAGCCAACCAAATTGAGAAATCTAAACTGAATCTGATAGAGCATAAAAAGAGCTTCAATTTGAGCCTAATAACAGAAATCTAGCTAACCGGGAAAGCAACAAAAAGTGCCTTCATGTCTCACATCGATACTGATTGCACGAAAAAAACGAAATTGGGGATTTTTTTTTTGCCAACCCATATCTCCGCGAATATCCAACCAAATTAAGAAATCTAAACTGAATCTGATAGAGCATAAAAAGAGCTTTAATTTGATACCAAGAACATGTGGCTAGCTATCTGGAAAAGCATTGAAAATGTCCTGCTTAATCCTCATCGATACTGATTGCACGAAAAAAACGAAATTGGGGATTTTTTTTTTGCCAACTCATATCTCCGCGAATATCCAACCAAATTGAGAAATCTAAACTGAATCTGATAGAGCATAAAAAGAGCTTCAATTTGATATCAAGAACATGTGGCTAGCTATCTGGAAAAGCATTGAAAATGTCCTGCTTAATCCTCATCGATACTGATTGCACGAAAAAAATGAAATTGGGGATTTTTTTTGCCGACCCATATCTCCGCGAATATCCAACCAAATTGAGAAATCTAAACTGAATCTGATAGAGCACAAAAAGAGCTTCAATTTGATACCAAGAACATGTGGCTAGCTATTTGGAAAAGCATTGAAAATGTCCTGCTTAATCCTCATCGATACTGATTGCACGAAAAAAACGAAATTGGGGATTTTTTTTTGCCAACCCATATCTCCGCGAATATTCAACCAAATTGAGAAATCTAAACTGAATCTGATAGAGCACAAAAAGAGCTTCAATTTGAGCCTAAGAACAGAAATCTAGCTAACCGGGAAAGCAACAAAAAGTGCCTTCATGTCTCACATCGATACTGATTGCACGAAAAAAACGAAATTGGGGATTTTTTTTTTGCCGACCCATATCTCCGCGAATATCCAACCAAATTAAGAAATCTAAACTGAATCTGATAGAGCATAAAAAGAGCTTCAATTGGATACCAAGAACATGTGGCTAGCTATCTGGAAAAGCATTGAAAATGTCCTGCTTAATCCTCATCGATACTGATTGCACGAAAAAAATGAAATTGGGAATTTTTTTTGCCGACCCATATCTCCGCGAATATCCAACCAAATTGAGAAATCTAAACTGAATCTGATAGAGCACAAAAAGAGCTTCAATTTGATACCAAGAACATGTGGCTAGCTATCTGGAAAAGCATTGAAAATGTCCTGCTTAATCCTCATCGATACTGATTGCACGAAAAAAACGAAATTGGGGATTTTTTTTTTGCCAACTCATATCTCCGCGAATATCCAACCAAATTGAGAAATCTAAACTGAATCTGATAGAGCATAAAAAGAGCTTCAATTTGATACCAAGAACATGTGGCTAGCTATCTGGAAAAGCATTGAAAATGTCCTGCTTAATCCTCATCGATACTGATTGCACGAAAAAAATGAAATTGGGGATTTTTTTTGCCGACCCATATCTCCGCGAATAGCCAACCAAATTGAAAAATCTAAACTGAATCTGATAGAGCACAAAAAGAGCTTCAATTTGATACCAAGAACATGTGGCTAGCTATTTGGAAAAGCATTGAAAATGTCCTGCTTAATCCTCATCGATACTGATTGCACGAAAAAAACGAAATTGGGGATTTTTTTTTGCCAACCCATATCTCCGCGAATATTCAACCAAATTGAGAAATCTAAACTGAATCTGATAGAGCACAAAAAGAGCTTCAATTTGAGCCTAAGAACAGAAATCTAGCTAACCGGGAAAGCAACAAAAAGTGCCTTCATGTCTCACATCGATACTGATTGCACGAAAAAAACGAAATTGGGGATTTTTTTTTTGCCGACCCATATCTCCGCGAATATCCAACCAAATTAAGAAATCTAAACTGAATCTGATAGAGCATAAAAAGAGCTTCAATTGGATACCAAGAACATGTGGCTAGCTATCTGGAAAAGCATTGAAAATGTCCTGCTTAATCCTCATCGATACTGATTGCACGAAAAAAATGAAATTGGGAATTTTTTTTGCCGACCCATATCTCCGCGAATATCCAACCAAATTGAGAAATCTAAACTGAATCTGATAGAGCACAAAGAGAGCTTCAATTTGATACCAAGAACATGTGGCTAGCTATCTGGAAAAGCATTGAAAATGTCCTGCTTAATCCTCATCGATACTGATTGCACGAAAAAAACGAAATTGGGGATTTTTTTTTTGCCAACTCATATCTCCGCGAATATCCAACCAAATTGAGAAATCTAAACTGAATCTGATAGAGCATAAAAAGAGCTTCAATTTGATACCAAGAACATGTGGCTAGCTATCTGGAAAAGCATTGAAAATGTCCTGCTTAATCCTCATCGATACTGATTGCACGAAAAAAATGAAATTGGGGATTTTTTTTGCCGACCCATATCTCCGCGAATAGCCAACCAAATTGAGAAATCTAAACTGAATCTGATAGAGCACAAAAAGAGCTTCAATTTGATACCAAGAACATGTGGCTAGCTATTTGGAAAAGCATTGAAAATGTCCTGCTTAATCCTCATCGATACTGATTGCACGAAAAAAACGAAATTGGGGATTTTTTTTTGCCAACCCATATCTCCGCGAATATTCAACCAAATTGAGAAATCTAAACTGAATCTGATAGAGCACAAAAAGAGCTTCAATTTGAGCCTAAGAACAGAAATCTAGCTAACCGGGAAAGCAACAAAAAGTGCCTTCATGTCTCACATCGATACTGATTGCACGAAAAAAACGAAATTGGGGATTTTTTTTTTGCCGACCCATATCTCCGCGAATATCCAACCAAATTAAGAAATCTAAACTGAATCTGATAGAGCATAAAAAGAGCTTCAATTGGATACCAAGAACATGTGGCTAGCTATCTGGAAAAGCATTGAAAATGTCCTGCTTAATCCTCATCGATACTGATTGCTCGAAAAAAATGAAATTGGGAATTTTTTTTGCCGACCCATATCTCCGTGAATATCCAACCAAATTGAGAAATCTAAACTGAATCTGATAGAGCACAAAAAGAGCTTCAATTTGATACCAAGAACATGTGGCTAGCTATCTGGAAAAGCATTGAAAATGTCCTGCTTAATCCTCATCGATACTGATTGCACGAAAAAAATGAAATTGGGGATTTTTTTTGCCGACCCATATCTCCGCGAATAGCCAACCAAATTGAGAAATCTAAACTGAATCTGATAGAGCACAAAAAGAGCTTCAATTTGATACCAAGAACATGTGGCTAGCTATCTGGAAAAGCATTGAAAATGTCCTGCTTAATCCTCATCGATACTGATTGCACGAAAAAAACGAAATTGGGGATTTTTTTTTGCCAACCCATATCTCCGCGAATATCTAACCAAATTAAGAAATCTAAACTGAATCTGATAGAGCACAAAAAGAGCTTCAATTTGAGCCTAAGAACATGTGGCTAGCTATCTGGAAAAGCATTGAAAATGTCCTGCTTAATCCTCATCGATACTGACTGCACGAAAAAAATGAAATTGGGGATTTTTTTTGCCGACCCATATCTCCGCGAATATCCAACCAAATTGAGAAATCTAAACTGAATCTGATAGAGCACAAAAAGAGCTTCAATTTGAGCCTAATTACAGAAATCTAGCTAACCGGGAAAGCAACAAAAAGTGCCTTCATGTCTCACATCGATACTGATTGCACGAAAAAAACGAAATTGGGGATTTTTTTTTTGCCAACCCATATCTCCGCGAATAGCCAACCAAATTGAGAAATCTAAACTGAATCTGATAGAGCATAAAAAGAGCTTCAATTTGAGCCTAATAACAGAAATCTAGCTAACCGGGAAAGCAACAAAAAGTGCCTTTATGTCTCACATCGATACTGATTGCACGAAAAAAATGAAATTGGGAATTTTTTTTGCCGACCCATATCTCCGCGAATATCCAGCCAAATTAAGAAATCTAATCTGAATCTGATAGAGCATAAAAAGAGCTTTAATTTGATACCAAGAACATGTGGCTAGCTATCTGGAAAAGCATTGAAAATGTCCTGCTTAATCCTCATCGATACTGATTGCACGAAAAAAACGAAATTGGGGATTTTTTTTTTGCCAACCCATATCTCCGCGAATATCCAACCAAATTAAGAAATCTAAACTGAATCTAATAGAGCATAAAAAGAGCTTTAATTTGATACTAAGAACATGTGGCTAGCTATCTGGAAAAGCATTGAAAATGTCCTGCTTAATCCTCATCGATACTGATTGCACGAAAAAAATGAAATTGGAAATTTTTGTTTGCCGACCCATATCTCCGCGAATATCCAGCCAAATTAAGAAATCTAATCTGAATCTGATAGAGCATAAAAAGAGCTTTAATTTGATACCAAGAACATGTGGCTAGCTATCTGGAAAAGCATTGAAAATGTCCTGCTTAATCCTCATCGATACTGATTGCACGAAAAAAATGAAAATTGGGGATTTTTTTTGCCGACCCATATCTCCGCGAATATCCAACCAAATTAAGAAATCTAAACTGAATCTAATAGAGCATAAAAAGAGCTTTAATTTGATACCAAGAACATGTGGCTAGCTATCTGGAAAAGCATTGAAAATGTCCTGCTTAATCCTCATCGATACTGATTGCACGAAAAAAATGAAATTGGGGATTTTTTTTGCCGACCCATATCTCCGCGAATATCCAACCAAATTAAGAAATCTAAACTGAATCTAATAGAGCATAAAAAGAGCTTTAATTTGATACCAAGAACATGTGGCTAGCTATCTGGAAAAGCATTGAAAATGTCCTGCTTAATCCTCATCGATACTGATTGCACGAAAAAAATGAAATTGGGAATTTTTTTTGCCGACCCATATCTCCGCGAATATCCAGCCAAATCAAGAAATCTGAACTGAATCTGATAGAGCATATAAAGAGCTTTTATTTGATACCAAGAACATGTGGCTAGCTATCTGGAAAAGCATTGAAAATGTCCTGCTTAATCCTCATCGTAACTGATTGCACGAAAAAAATGAAATTGGGGATTTTTTTTGCCAACCCATATCTCCGCGAATATTCAACCAAATTGAGAAATCTAAACTGAATCTGATAGAGCATAAAAAGAGCTTCAATTGGATACCAAGAACATGTGGCTAGCTATCTGGAAAAGCATTGAAAATGTCCTGCTTAATCCTCATCGATACTGATTGCACGAAAAAAATGAAATTGGGAATTTTTTTTGCCGACCCATATCTCCGCGAATATCCAGCCAAATTAAGAAATCTAAACTGAATCTGATAGAGCATAAAAAGAGCTTTTATTTGATACCAAGAACATGTGGCTAGCTATCTGGAAAAGCATTGAAAATGTCCTGCTTAATCCTCATCGTAACTGATTGCACGAAAAAAACGAAATTGGGGATTTTTTTTTGCCGACCCATATCTCCGCGAATATCCAACCAAATTAAGAAATCTAAACTGAATCTGATAGAACATAAAAAGAGCTTTAATTTGATACCAAGAACATGTGGCTAGCTATCTGGAAAAGCATTGAAAATGTCCTGCTTAATCCTCATCGATACTGATTGCACGAAAAAAATGAAATTGGGAATTTTTTTTGCCGACCCATATCTCCGCGAATATCCAGCCAAATTAAGAAATCTAAACTGAATCTGATAGAGCATAAAAAGAGCTTTTATTTGATACCAAGAACATGTGGCTAGCTATCTGGAAAAGCATTGAAAATGTCCTGCTTAATCCTCATCGTAACTGATTGCACGAAAAAAATGAAATTGGGGATTTTTTTTGCCAACCCATATCTCCGCGAATATTCAACCAAATTGAGAAATCTAAACTGAATCTGATAGAGCATAAAAAGAGCTTCAATTGGATACCAAGAACATGTGGCTAGCTATCTGGAAAAGCATTGAAAATGTCCTGCTTAATCCTCATCGATACTGATTGCACGAAAAAAATGAAAATTGGGGATTTTTTTTGCCGACCCATATCTCCGCGAATATCCAACCAAATTAAGAAATCTAAACTGAATCTAATAGAGCATAAAAAGAGCTTTAATTTGATACCAAGAACATGTGGCTAGCTATCTGGAAAAGCATTGAAAATGTCCTGCTTAATCCTCATCGATACTGATTGCACGAAAAAAATGAAATTGGGAATTTTTTTTGCCGACCCATATCTCCGCGAATATCCAGCCAAATTAAGAAATCTAATCTGAATCTGATAGAGCATAAAAAGAGCTTTTATTTGATACCAAGAACATGTGGCTAGCTATCTGGAAAAGCATTGAAAATGTCCTGCTTAATCCTCATCGTAACTGATTGCACGAAAAAAACGAAATTGGGGATTTTTTTTTGCCAACCCATATCTCCGCGAATATTCAACCAAATTGAGAAATCTAAACTGAATCTGATAGAGCACAAAAAGAGCTTCAATTTGAGCCTAAGAACAGAAATCTAGCTAACCGGGAAAGCAACAAAAAGTGCCTTCATGTCTCACATCGATACTGATTGCACGAAAAAAACGAAATTGGGAATTTTTTTTGCCGACCCATATCTCCGCGAATATCCAACCAAATTGAGAAATCTAAACTGAATCTGATAGAGCACAAAAAGAGCTTCAATTTGATAGCAAGAACATGTGGCTAGCTATCTGGAAAAGCATTGAAAATGTCCTGCTTAATCCTCATCGATACTGATTGCACGAAAAAAATGAAATTGAGGATTTTTTTTGCCGACCCATATCTCCGCGAATAGCCAACCAAATTGAGAAATCTAAACTGAATCTGATAGAGCACAAAAAGAGCTTTAATTTGATACCAAGAACATGTGGCTAGCTATCTGGAAAAGCATTGAAAATGTCCTGCTTAATCCTCATCGATACTGATTGCACGAAAAAAACGAAATTGGGGATTTTTTTTTGCCAACCCATATCTCCGCGAATATCTAACCAAATTAAGAAATCTAAACTGAATCTGATAGAGCACAAAAAGAGCTTTAATTTGATATTAAGAACATGTGGCTAGCTATCTGGAAAAGCATTGAAAATGTCCTGCTTAATCCTCATCGATACTGATTGCACGAAAAAAATGAAATTGGGGATTTTGTTTGCCGACCCATATCTCCGCGAATATCCAACCAAATTGAGAAATCTAAACTGAATCTGATAGAGCACAAAAAGAGCTTCAATTTGAGCCTAATTACAGAAATCTAGCTAACCGGGAAAGCAACAAAAAGTGCCTTCATGTCTCACATCGATACTGATTGCACGAAAAAAACGAAATTGGGGATTTTTTTTTTGCCAACTCATATCTCCGCGAATATCCAACCAAATTGAGAAATCTAAACTGAATTTGATAGAGCACAAAAAGAGCTTCAATTTGATACCAAGAACATGTGGCTAGCTATTTGGAAAAGCATTGAAAATGTCCTGCTTAATCCTCATCGATACTGATTGCACGAAAAAAACGAAATTGGGGATTTTTTTTTGCCAACCTATATCTCCGCGAATATTCAACCAAATTGAGAAATCTAAACTGAATCTGATAGAGCACAAAAAGAGCTTCAATTTGAGCCTAAGAACAGAAATCTAGCTAACCGGGAAAGCAACAAAAAGTGCCTTCATGTCTCACATCGATACTGATTGCACGAAAAAAACGAAATTGGGGATTTTTTTTTTGCCGACCCATATCTCCGCGAATATCCAACCAAATTGAGAAATCTAAACTGAATCTGATAGAGCACAAAAAGAGCTTCAATTTGAGCCTAAGAACAGAAATCTAGCTAACCGGGAAAGCAACAAAAAGTGCCTTCATGTCTCACATCGATACTGATTGCACGAAAAAAATGAAATTGGGAATTTTTTTTGCCGACCCATATCTCCGCGAATATCCAGCCAAATTAAGAAATCTAAACTGAATCTGATAGAGCACAAAAAGAGCTTTAATTTGATATTAGGAACATGTGGCTAGCTATCTGGAAAAGCATTGAAAATGTCCTGCTTAATCCTCATCGATACTGATTGCACGAAAAAAATGAAATTGGGGATTTTTTTTGCCGACCCATATCTCCGCGAATATCCAACCAAATTGAGAAATCTAAACTGAATCTGATAGAGCACAAAAAGAGCTTCAATTTGAGCCTAATTACAGAAATCTAGCTAACCGGGAAAGCAACAAAAAGTGCCTTCATGTCTCACATCGATACTGATTGCACGAAAAAAACGAAATTGGGGATTTTTTTTTTGCCAACTCATATCTCCGCGAATATCCAACCAAATTGAGAAATCTAAACTGAATTTGATAGAGCACAAAAAGAGCTTCAATTTGATACCAAGAACATGTGGCTAGCTATTTGGAAAAGCATTGAAAGTGTCCTGCTTAATCCTCATCGATACTGATTGCACGAAAAAAACGAAATTGGGGATTTTTTTTTGCCAACCCATATCTCCGCGAATATTCAACCAAATTGAGAAATCTAAACTGAATCTGATAGAGCACAAAAAGAGCTTCAATTTGAGCCTAAGAACAGAAATCTAGCTAACCGGGAAAGCAACAAAAAGTGCCTTCATGTCTCACATCGATACTGATTGCACGAAAAAAACGAAATTGGGGATTTTTTTTTTGCCGACCCATATCTCCGCGAATATCCAACCAAATTGAGAAATCTAAACTGAATCTGATAGAGCACAAAAAGAGCTTCAATTTGAGCCTAAGAACAGAAATCTAGCTAACCGGGAAAGCAACAAAAAGTGCCTTCATGTCTCACATCGATACTGATTGCACGAAAAAAATGAAATTGGGAATTTTTTTTGCCGACCCATATCTCCGCGAATATCCAGCCAAATTAAGAAATCTAAACTGAATCTGATAGAGCACAAAAAGAGCTTTAATTTGATATTAGGAACATGTGGCTAGCTATCTGGAAAAGCATTGAAAATGTCCTGCTTAATCCTCATCGATACTGATTGCACGAAAAAAATGAAATTGGGGATTTTTTTTGCCGACCCATATCTCCGCGAATATCCAACCAAATTGAGAAATCTAAACTGAATCTGATAGAGCACAAAAAGAGCTTCAATTTGAGCCTAATTACAGAAATCTAGCTAACCGGGAAAGCAACAAAAAGTGCCTTCATGTCTCACATCGATACTGATTGCACGAAAAAAACGAAATTGGGGATTTTTTTTTTGCCAACTCATATCTCCGCGAATATCCAACCAAATTGAGAAATCTAAACTGAATTTGATAGAGCACAAAAAGAGCTTCAATTTGATACCAAGAACATGTGGCTAGCTATTTGGAAAAGCATTGAAAATGTCCTGCTTAATCCTCATCGATACTGATTGCACGAAAAAAACGAAATTGGGGATTTTTTTTTGCCAACCCATATCTCCGCGAATATTCAACCAAATTGAGAAATCCAAACTGAATCTGATAGAGCACAAAAAGAGCTTCAATTTGAGCCTAAGAACAGAAATCTAGCTAACCGGGAAAGCAACAAAAAGTGCCTTCATGTCTCACATCGATACTGATTGCACGAAAAAAACGAAATTGGGGATTTTTTTTTTGCCGACCCATATCTCCGCGAATATCCAACCAAATTGAGAAATTTAAACTGAATCTGATAGAGCACAAAAAGAGCTTCAATTTGAGCCTAAGAACAGAAATCTAGCTAACCGGGAAAGCAACAAAAAGTGCCTTCATGTCTCACATCGATACTGATTGCACGAAAAAAATGAAATTGGGAATTTTTTTTGCCGACCCATATCTCCGCGAATATCCAGCCAAATTAAGAAATCTAAACTGAATCTGATAGAGCACAAAAAGAGCTTTAATTTGATACCAAGAACATGTGGCTAGCTATCTGGAAAAGCATTGAAAATGTCCTGCTTAATCCTCATCGATACTGATTGCACGAAAAAAATGAAATTGAGGATTTTTTTTGCCGACCCATATCTCCGCGAATAGCCAACCAAATTGAGAAATCTAAACTGAATCTGATAGAGCACAAAAAGAGCTTCAATTTGATACCAAGAACATGTGGCTAGCTATCTGGAAAAGCATTGAAAATGTCCTGCTTAATCCTCATCGATACTGATTGCACGAAAAAAACGAAATTGGGGATTTTTTTTTTGCCAACTCATATCTCCGCGAATATCCAACCAAATTGAGAAATCTAAACTGAATCTGATAGAGCATAAAAAGAGCTTCAATTTGATACCAAGAACATGTGGCTAGCTATCTGGAAAAGCATTGAAAATGTCCTGCTTAATCCTCATCGATACTGATTGCACGAAAAAAATGAAATTGGGGATTTTTTTTGCCGACCCATATCTCCGCGAATAGCCAACCAAATTGCGAAATCTAAACTGAATCTGATAGAGCACAAAAAGAGCTTCAATTTGATACCAAGAACATGTGGCTAGCTATTTGGAAAAGCATTGAAAATGTCCTGCTTAATCCTCATCGATACTGATTGCACGAAAAAAACGAAATTGGGGATTTTTTTTTGCCAATCCATATCTCCGCGAATATTCAACCAAATTGAGAAATCTAAAAAGAATCTGATAGAGCACAAAAAGAGCTTCAATTTGAGCCTAAGAACAGAAATCTAGCTAACCGGGAAAGCAACAAAAAGTGCCTTGATGTCTCACATCGATACTGATTGCACGAAAATAACGAAATTGGGGATTTTTTTTTTGCCGACCCATATCTCCGCGAATATCCAACCAAATTGAGAAATCTAAACTGAATCTGATAGAGCACAAAAAGAGCTTCAATTTGAGCCTAAGAACAGAAATCTAGCTAACCGGGAAAGCAACAAAAAGTGCCTTCATGTATCACATCGATACTGATTGCACGAAAAAAACGAAATTGGGGATTTTTTTTTGCCAACCCATATCTCCGCGAATATTCAACCAAATTGAGAAATCTAAACTGAATCTGATAGAGCATAAAAAGAGCTTCAATTGGATACCAAGAACATGTGGCTAGCTATCTGGAAAAGCATTGAAAATGTCCTGCTTAATCCTCATCGATACTGATTGCACGAAAAAAATGAAAATTGGGGATTTTTTTTGCCGACCCATATCTCCGCGAATATCCAACCAAATTAAGAAATCTAAACTGAATCTAATAGAGCATAAAAAGAGCTTTAATTTGATACCAAGAACATGTGGCTAGCTATCTGGAAAAGCATTGAAAATGTCCTGCTTAATCCTCATCGATACTGATTGCACGAAAAAAATGAAATTGGGAATTTTTTTTGCCGACCCATATCTCCGCGAATATCCAGCCAAATTAAGAAATCTAATCTGAATCTGATAGAACATAAAAAGAGCTTTTATTTGATACCAAGAACATGTGGCTAGCTATCTGGAAAAGCATTGAAAATGTCCTGCTTAATCCTCATCGTAACTGATTGCACGAAAAAAACGAAATTGGGGATTTTTTTTTGCCAACCCATATCTCCGCGAATATTCAACCAAATTGAGAAATCTAAACTGAATCTGATAGAGCACAAAAAGAGCTTCAATTTGAGCCTAAGAACAGAAATCTAGCTAACCGGGAAAGCAACAAAAAGTGCCTTCATGTCTCACATCGATACTGATTGCACGAAAAAAACGAAATTGGGAATTTTTTTTGCCGACCCATATCTCCGCGAATATCCAACCAAATTGAGAAATCTAAACTGAATCTGATAGAGCACAAAAAGAGCTTCAATTTGATAGCAAGAACATGTGGCTAGCTATCTGGAAAAGCATTGAAAATGTCCTGCTTAATCCTCATCGATACTGATTGCACGAAAAAAATGAAATTGAGGATTTTTTTTGCCGACCCATATCTCCGCGAATAGCCAACCAAATTGAGAAATCTAAACTGAATCTGATAGAGCACAAAAAGAGCTTTAATTTGATACCAAGAACATGTGGCTAGCTATCTGGAAAAGCATTGAAAATGTCCTGCTTAATCCTCATCGATACTGATTGCACGAAAAAAACGAAATTGGGGATTTTTTTTTGCCAACCCATATCTCCGCGAATATCTAACCAAATTAAGAAATCTAAACTGAATCTGATAGAGCACAAAAAGAGCTTTAATTTGATATTAAGAACATGTGGCTAGCTATCTGGAAAAGCATTGAAAATGTCCTGCTTAATCCTCATCGATACTGATTGCACGAAAAAAATGAAATTGGGGATTTTTTTTGCCGACCCATATCTCCGCGAATATCCAACCAAATTGAGAAATCTAAACTGAATCTGATAGAGCACAAAAAGAGCTTCAATTTGAGCCTAATTACAGAAATCTAGCTAACCGGGAAAGCAACAAAAAGTGCCTTCATGTCTCACATCGATACTGATTGCACGAAAAAAACGAAATTGGGGATTTTTTTTTTGCCAACTCATATCTCCGCGAATATCCAACCAAATTGAGAAATCTAAACTGAATTTGATAGAGCACAAAAAGAGCTTCAATTTGATACCAAGAACATGTGGCTAGCTATTTGGAAAAGCATTGAAAATGTCCTGCTTAATCCTCATCGATACTGATTGCACGAAAAAAACGAAATTGGGGATTTTTTTTTGCCAACCCATATCTCCGCGAATATTCAACCAAATTGAGAAATCTAAACTGAATCTGATAGAGCACAAAAAGAGCTTCAATTTGAGCCTAAGAACAGAAATCTAGCTAACCGGAAAGCAACAAAAAGTGCCTTCATGTCTCACATCGATACTGATTGCACGAAAAAAACGAAATTGGGGATTTTTTTTTTGCCGACCCATATCTCCGCGAATATCCAACCAAATTGAGAAATCTAAACTGAATCTGATAGAGCACAAAAAGAGCTTCAATTTGAGCCTAAGAACAGAAATCTAGCTAACCGGGAAAGCAACAAAAAGTGCCTTCATGTCTCACATCGATACTGATTGCACGAAAAAAACGAAATTGGGGATTTTTTTTTTGCCAACCCATATCTCCGCGAATATCCAACCAAATTAAGAAATCTAAACTGAATCTGATAGAGCATAAAAAGAGCTTTAATTTGATACCAAGAACATGTGGCTAGCTATCTGGAAAAGCATTGAAAATGTCCTGCTTAATCCTCATCGATACTGATTGCACGAAAAAAATGAAATTGGGAATTTTTTTTGCCGACCCATATCTCCGCGAATATCCAGCCAAATTAAGAAATCTAAACTGAATCTGATAGAGCACAAAAAGAGCTTTAATTTGATACCAAGAACATGTGGCTAGCTATCTGGAAAAGCATTGAAAATGTCCTGCTTAATCCTCATCGATACTGATTGCACGAAAAAAATGAAATTGAGGATTTTTTTTGCCGACCCATATCTCCGCGAATAGCCAACCAAATTGAGAAATCTAAACTGAATCTGATAGAGCACAAAAAGAGCTTCAATTTGATACCAAGAACATGTGGCTAGCTATCTGGAAAAGCATTGAAAATGTCCTGCTTAATCCTCATCGATACTGATTGCACGAAAAAAACGAAATTGGGGATTTTTTTTTTGCCAACTCATATCTCCGCGAATATCCAACCAAATTGAGAAATCTAAACTGAATCTGATAGAGCATAAAAAGAGCTTCAATTTGAGCCTAAGAACAGAAATCTAGCTAACCGGGAAAGCAACAAAAAGTGCCTTCATGTCTCACATCGATACTGATTGCACAAAAAAAATGAAATTGGGAATTTTTTTTGCCGACCCATATCTCCGCGAATATCCAACCAAATTGAGAAATCTAAACTGAATCTGATAGAGCACAAAAAGAGCTTTAATTTGATACCAAGAACATGTGGCTAGCTATCTGGAAAAGCATTGAAAATGTCCTGCTTAATCCTCATCGATACTGATTGCACGAAAAAAACGAAATTGGGGATTTTTTTTTGCCAACCCATATCTCCGCGAATATCTAACCAAATTAAGAAATCTAAACTGAATCTGATAGAGCACAAAAAGAGCTTTAATTTGATATTAAGAACATGTGGCTAGCTATCTGGAAAAGCATTGAAAATGTCCTGCTTAATCCTCATCGATACTGATTGCACGAAAAAAATGAAATTGGGGATTTTTTTTGCCGACCCATATCTCCGCGAATATCCAACCAAATTGAGAAATCTAAACTGAATCTGATAGAGCACAAAAAGAGCTTCAATTTGAGCCTAATTACAGAAATCTAGCTAACCGGGAAAGCAACAAAAAGTGCCTTCATGTCTCACATCGATACTGATTGCACGAAAAAAACGAAATTGGGGATTTTTTTTTTGCCAACTCATATCTCCGCGAATATCCAACCAAATTGAGAAATCTAAACTGAATTTGATAGAGCACAAAAAGAGCTTCAATTTGATACCAAGAACATGTGGCTAGCTATTTGGAAAAGCATTGAAAATGTCCTGCTTAATCCTCATCGATACTGATTGCACGAAAAAAACGAAATTGGGGATTTTTTTTTGCCAACCCATATCTCCGCGAATATTCAACCAAATTGAGAAATCTAAACTGAATTTGATAGAGCACAAAAAGAGCTTCAATTTGATACCAAGAACATGTGGCTAGCTATTTGGAAAAGCATTGAAAATGTCCTGCTTAATCCTCATCGATACTGATTGCACGAAAAAAACGAAATTGGGGATTTTTTTTTGCCAACCCATATCTCCGCGAATATTCAACCAAATTGAGAAATCTAAACTGAATCTGATAGAGCACAAAAAGAGCTTCAATTTGAGCCTAAGAACAGAAATCTAGCCAACCGGGAAAGCAACAAAAAGTGCCTTCATGTCTCACATCGATACTGATTGCACGAAAAAAACGAAATTGGGGATTTTTTTTTTGCCGACCCATATCTCCGCGAATATCCAACCAAATTGAGAAATCTAAACTGAATCTGATAGAGCACAAAAAGAGCTTCAATTTGAGCCTAAGAACAGAAATCTAGCTAACCGGGAAAGCAACAAAAAGTGCCTTCATGTCTCACATCGATACTGATTGCACGAAAAAAATGAAATTGGGAATTTTTTTTGCCGACCCATATCTCCGCGAATATCCAGCCAAATTAAGAAATCTAAACTGAATCTGATAGAGCACAAAAAGAGCTTTAATTTGATACCAAGAACATGTGGCTAGCTATCTGGAAAAGCATTGAAAATGTCCTGCTTAATCCTCATCGATACTGATTGCACGAAAAAAACGAAATTGGGGATTTTTTTTTTGCCAACTCATATCTCCGCGAATATCCAACCAAATTGAGAAATCTAAACTGAATCTGATAGAGCATAAAAAGAGCTTCAATTTGATACCAAGAACATGTGGCTAGCTATCTGGAAAAGCATTGAAAATGTCCTGCTTAATCCTCATCGATACTGATTGCACGAAAAAAATGAAATTGGGGATTTTTTTTGCCGACCCATATCTCCGCGAATAGCCAACCAAATTGCGAAATCTAAACTGAATCTGATAGAGCACAAAAAGAGCTTCAATTTGATACCAAGAACATGTGGCTAGCTATTTGGAAAAGCATTGAAAATGTCCTGCTTAATCCTCATCGATACTGATTGCACGAAAAAAACGAAATTGGGGATTTTTTTTTGCCAATCCATATCTCCGCGAATATTCAACCAAATTGAGAAATCTAAAAAGAATCTGATAGAGCACAAAAAGAGCTTTAATTTGAGCCTAAGAACAGAAATCTAGCTAACCGGGAAAGCAACAAAAAGTGCCTTGATGTCTCACATCGATACTGATTGCACGAAAATAACGAAATTGGGGATTTTTTTTTTGCCGACCCATATCTCCGCGAATATCCAACCAAATTGAGAAATCTAAACTGAATCTGATAGAGCACAAAAAGAGCTTCAATTTGAGCCTAAGAACAGAAATCTAGCTAACCGGGAAAGCAACAAAAAGTGCCTTCATGTATCACATCGATACTGATTGCACGAAAAAAACGAAATTGGGGATTTTTTTTTGCCAACCCATATCTCCGCGAATATTCAACCAAATTGAGAAATCTAAACTGAATCTGATAGAGCATAAAAAGAGCTTCAATTGGATACCAAGAACATGTGGCTAGCTATCTGGAAAAGCATTGAAAATGTCCTGCTTAATCCTCATCGATACTGATTGCACGAAAAAAATGAAAATTGGGGATTTTTTTTGCCGACCCATATCTCCGCGAATATCCAACCAAATTAAGAAATCTAAACTGAATCTAATAGAGCATAAAAAGAGCTTTAATTTGATACCAAGAACATGTGGCTAGCTATCTGGAAAAGCATTGAAAATGTCCTGCTTAATCCTCATCGATACTGATTGCACGAAAAAAATGAAATTGGGAATTTTTTTTGCCGACCCATATCTCCGCGAATATCCAGCCAAATTAAGAAATCTAATCTGAATCTGATAGAACATAAAAAGAGCTTTTATTTGATACCAAGAACATGTGGCTAGCTATCTGGAAAAGCATTGAAAATGTCCTGCTTAATCCTCATCGTAACTGATTGCACGAAAAAAACGAAATTGGGGATTTTTTTTTGCCAACCCATATCTCCGCGAATATTCAACCAAATTGAGAAATCTAAACTGAATCTGATAGAGCACAAAAAGAGCTTCAATTTGAGCCTAAGAACAGAAATCTAGCTAACCGGGAAAGCAACAAAAAGTGCCTTCATGTCTCACATCGATACTGATTGCACGAAAAAAACGAAATTGGGAATTTTTTTTGCCGACCCATATCTCCGCGAATATCCAACCAAATTGAGAAATCTAAACTGAATCTGATAGAGCACAAAAAGAGCTTCAATTTGATAGCAAGAACATGTGGCTAGCTATCTGGAAAAGCATTGAAAATGTCCTGCTTAATCCTCATCGATACTGATTGCACGAAAAAAATGAAATTGAGGATTTTTTTTGCCGACCCATATCTCCGCGAATAGCCAACCAAATTGAGAAATCTAAACTGAATCTGATAGAGCACAAAAAGAGCTTTAATTTGATACCAAGAACATGTGGCTAGCTATCTGGAAAAGCATTGAAAATGTCCTGCTTAATCCTCATCGATACTGATTGCACGAAAAAAACGAAATTGGGGATTTTTTTTGCCAACCCATATCTCCGCGAATATCTAACCAAATTAAGAAATCTAAACTGAATCTGATAGAGCACAAAAAGAGCTTTAATTTGATATTAAGAACATGTGGCTAGCTATCTGGAAAAGCATTGAAAATGTCCTGCTTAATCCTCATCGATACTGATTGCACGAAAAAAATGAAATTGGGGATTTTTTTTGCCGACCCATATCTCCGCGAATATCCAACCAAATTGAGAAATCTAAACTGAATCTGATAGAGCACAAAAAGAGCTTCAATTTGAGCCTAATTACAGAAATCTAGCTAACCGGGAAAGCAACAAAAAGTGCCTTCATGTCTCACATCGATACTGATTGCACGAAAAAAACGAAATTGGGGATTTTTTTTTTGCCAACTCATATCTCCGCGAATATCCAACCAAATTGAGAAATCTAAACTGAATTTGATAGAGCACAAAAAGAGCTTCAATTTGATACCAAGAACATGTGGCTAGCTATTTGGAAAAGCATTGAAAATGTCCTGCTTAATCCTCATCGATACTGATTGCACGAAAAAAACGAAATTGGGGATTTTTTTTTGCCAACCCATATCTCCGCGAATATTCAACCAAATTGAGAAATCTAAACTGAATCTGATAGAGCACAAAAAGAGCTTCAATTTGAGCCTAAGAACAGAAATCTAGCTAACCGGGAAAGCAACAAAAAGTGCCTTCATGTCTCACATCGATACTGATTGCACGAAAAAAACGAAATTGGGGATTTTTTTTTTGCCGACCCATATCTCCGCGAATATCCAACCAAATTGAGAAATCTAAACTGAATCTGATAGAGCACAAAAAGAGCTTCAATTTGAGCCTAAGAACAGAAATCTAGCTAACCGGGAAAGCAACAAAAAGTGCCTTCATGTCTCACATCGATACTGATTGCACGAAAAAAATGAAATTGGGAATTTTTTTTGCCGACCCATATCTCCGCGAATATCCAGCCAAATTAAGAAATCTAAACTGAATCTGATAGAGCACAAAAAGAGCTTTAATTTGATACCAAGAACATGTGGCTAGCTATCTGGAAAAGCATTGAAAATGTCCTGCTTAATCCTCATCGATACTGATTGCACGAAAAAAATGAAATTGAGGATTTTTTTTGCCGACCCATATCTCCGCGAATAGCCAACCAAATTGAGAAATCTAAACTGAATCTGATAGAGCACAAAAAGAGCTTCAATTTGATACCAAGAACATGTGGCTAGCTATCTGGAAAAGCATTGAAAATGTCCTGCTTAATCCTCATCGATACTGATTGCACGAAAAAAACGAAATTGGGGATTTTTTTTTTGCCAACTCATATCTCCGCGAATATCCAACCAAATTGAGAAATCTAAACTGAATCTGATAGAGCATAAAAAGAGCTTCAATTTGAGCCTAAGAACAGAAATCTAGCT
Organism: Caenorhabditis sinica; assembly: GCA_963932045.1. Lineage (NCBI taxonomy): Eukaryota > Metazoa > Nematoda > Chromadorea > Rhabditida > Rhabditidae > Caenorhabditis > Caenorhabditis sinica. Next base: position 27,369,598 of record OZ009940.1, read on the forward strand.
AACCGGGAAAGCAACAAAAAGTGCCTTCATGTCTCACATCGATACTGATTGCACGAAAAAAATGAAATTGGGAATTTTTTTTGCCGACCCATATCTCCGCGAATATCCAGCCAAATTAAGAAATCTAAACTGAATCTGATAGAGCACAAAAAGAGCTTTAATTTGATACCAAGAACATGTGGCTAGCTATCTGGAAAAGCATTGAAAATGTCCTGCTTAATCCTCATCGATACTGATTGCACGAAAAAAATGAAATTGAGGATTTTTTTTGCCGACCCATATCTCCGCGAATAGCCAACCAAATTGAGAAATCTAAACTGAATCTGATAGAGCACAAAAAGAGCTTCAATTTGATACCAAGAACATGTGGCTAGCTATCTGGAAAAGCATTGAAAATGTCCTGCTTAATCCTCATCGATACTGATTGCACGAAAAAAACGAAATTGGGGATTTTTTTTTTGCCAACTCATATCTCCGCGAATATCCAACCAAATTGAGAAATCTAAACTGAATCTGATAGAGCATAAAAAGAGCTTCAATTTGATACCAAGAACATGTGGCTAGCTATCTAGAAAAGCATTGAAAATGTCCTGCTTAATCCTCATCGATACTGATTGCACGAAAAAAATGAAATTGGGGATTTTTTTTGCCGACCCATATCTCCGCGAATAGCCAACCAAATTGCGAAATCTAAACTGAATCTGATAGAGCACAAAAAGAGCTTCAATTTGATACCAAGAACATGTGGCTAGCTATTTGGAAAAGCATTGAAAATGTCCTGCTTAATCCTCATCGATACTGATTGCACGAAAAAAACGAAATTGGGGATTTTTTTTTGCCAATCCATATCTCCGCGAATATTCAACCAAATTGAGAAATCTAAAAAGAATCTGATAGAGCACAAAAAGAGCTTCAATTTGAGCCTAAGAACAGAAATCTAGCTAACCGGGAAAGCAACAAAAAGTGCCTTGATGTCTCACATCGATACTGATTGCACGAAAATAACGAAATTGGGGATTTTTTTTTTGCCGACCCATATCTCCGCGAATATCCAACCAAATTGAGAAATCTAAACTGAATCTGATAGAGCACAAAAAGAGCTTCAATTTGAGCCTAAGAACAGAAATCTAGCTAACCGGGAAAGCAACAAAAAGTGCCTTCATGTATCACATCGATACTGATTGCACGAAAAAAACGAAATTGGGGATTTTTTTTTGCCAACCCATATCTCCGCGAATATTCAACCAAATTGAGAAATCTAAACTGAATCTGATAGAGCACAAAAAGAGCTTCAATTTGATACCAAGAACATGTAGCTAGCTATTTGGAAAAGCATTGAAAATGTCCTGCTTAATCCTCATCGATACTGATTGCACGAAAAAAACGAAATTGGGGATTTTTTTTTGCCAACCCATATCTCCGCGAATATTCAACCAAATTGAGAAATCTAAACTGAATCTGATAGAGCACAAAAAGAGCTTCAATTTGAGCCTAAGAACAGAAATCTAGCTAACCGGGAAAGCAACAAAAAGTGCCTTCATGTCTCACATCGATACTGATTGCACGAAAAAAACGAAATTGGGGATTTTTTTTTTGCCGACCCATATCTCCGCGAATATCCAACCAAATTAAGAAATCTAAACTGAATCTGATAGAGCATAAAAAGAGCTTCAATTGGATACCAAGAACATGTGGCTAGCTATCTGGAAAAGCATTGAAAATGTCCTGCTTAATCCTCAACGATACTGATTGCACGAAAAAAACGAAATTAGGGATTTTTTTTTGCCAACCCATATCTCCGCGAATATCTAACCAAATTAAGAAATCTAAACTGAATCTGATAGAGCTCAAAAAGAGCTTCAATTTGAGCCTAAGAACATGTGGCTAGCTATCTGGAAAAGCATTGAAAATGTCCTGCTTAATCCTCATCGATACTGATTGCACGAAAAAAATGAAATTGGGGATTTTTTTTGCCGACCCATATCTCCGCGAATATCCAACCAAATTGAGAAATCTAAACTGAATCTGATAGAGCACAAAAAGAGCTTCAATTTGAGCCTAATTACAGAAATCTAGCTAACCGGGAAAGCAACAAAAAGTGCCTTCATGTCTCACATCGATACTGATTGCACGAAAAAAACGAAATTGGGGATTTTTTTTTTGCCAACCCATATCTCCGCGAATAGCCAACCAAATTGAGAAATCTAAACTGAATCTGATAGAGCACAAAAAGAGCTTCAATTTGATACCAAGAACATGTGGCTAGCTATCTGGAAAAGCATTGAAAATGTCCTGCTTAATCCTCATCGATACTGATTGCACGAAAAAAACGAAATTGGGGATTTTTTTTTTGCCAACTCATATCTCCGCGAATATCCAACCAAATTGAGAAATCTAAACTGAATCTGATAGAGCATAAAAAGAGCTTCAATTTGATACCAAGAACATGTGGCTAGCTATCTGGAAAAGCATTGAAAATGTCCTGCTTAATCCTCATCGATACTGATTGCACGAAAAAAATGAAATTGGGGATTTTTTTTGCCGACCCATATCTCCGCGAATAGCCAACCAAATTGAGAAATCTAAACTGAATCTGATAGAGCACAAAAAGAGCTTCAATTTGATACCAAGAACATGTAGCTAGCTATTTGGAAAAGCATTGAAAATGTCCTGCTTAATCCTCATCGATACTGATTGCACGAAAAAAACGAAATTGGGGACTTTTTTTTGCCAACCCATATCTCCGCGAATATTCAACCAAATTGAGAAATCTAAACTGAATCTGATAGAGCACAAAAAGAGCTTCAATTTGAGCCTAAGAACAGAAATCTAGCTAACCGGGAAAGCAACAAAAAGTGCCTTCATGTCTCACATCGATACTGATTGCACGAAAAAAACGAAATTGGGGATTTTTTTTTTTGCCAACTCATATCTCCGCGAATATCCAACCAAATTGAGAAATCTAAACTGAATCTGATAGAGCACAAAAAGAGCTTCAATTTGATACCAAGAACATGTGGCTAGCTATTTGGAAAAGCATTGAAAATGTCCTGCTTAATCCTCATCGATACTGATTGCACGAAAAAAACGAAATTGGGGATTTTTTTTTGCCAACCCATATCTCCGCGAATATTCAACCAAATTGAGAAATCTAAACTGAATCTGATAGAGCACAAAAAGAGCTTCAATTTGAGCCTAAGAACAGAAATCTAGCTAACCGGGAAAGCAACAAAAAGTGCCTTCATGTCTCACATCGATACTGATTGCACGAAAAAAACGAAATTGGGGATTTTTTTTTTGCCGACCCATATCTCCGCGAATATCCAACCAAATTAAGTAATCTAAACTGAATCTGATAGAGCATAAAAAGAGCTTCAATTGGATACCAAGAACATGTGGCTAGCTATCTGGAAAAGCATTGAAAATGTCCTGCTTAATCCTCATCGATACTGATTGCACGAAAAAAATGAAATTGGGAATTTTTTTTGCCGACCCATATCTCCGCGAATATCCAACCAAATTGAGAAATCTAAACTGAATCTGATAGAGCACAAAAAGAGCTTCAATTTGATACCAAGAACATGTGGCTAGCTATCTGGAAAAGCATTGAAAATGTCCTGCTTAATCCTCATCGATACTGATTGCACGAAAAAAACGAAATTGGGGATTTTTTTTTTGCCAACTCATATCTCCGCGAATATCCAACCAAATTGAGAAATCTAAACTGAATCTGATAGAGCATAAAAAGAGCTTCAATTTGATACCAAGAACATGTGGCTAGCTATCTGGAAAAGCATTGAAAATGTCCTGCTTAATCCTCATCGATACTGATTGCACGAAAAAAATGAAATTGGGGATTTTTTTTGCCGACCCATATCTCCGCGAATAGCCAACCAAATTGAGAAATCTAAACTGAATCTGATAGAGCACAAAAAGAGCTTCAATTTGATACCAAGAACATGTAGCTAGCTATTTGGAAAAGCATTGAAAATGTCCTGCTTAATCCTCATCGATACTGATTGCACGAAAAAAACGAAATTGGGGACTTTTTTTTGCCAACCCATATCTCCGCGAATATTCAACCAAATTGAGAAATCTAAACTGAATCTGATAGAGCACAAAAAGAGCTTCAATTTGAGCCTAAGAACAGAAATCTAGCTAACCGGGAAAGCAACAAAAAGTGCCTTCATGTCTCACATCGATACTGATTGCACGAAAAAAACGAAATTGGGGATTTTTTTTTTGCCAACTCATATCTCCGCGAATATCCAACCAAATTGAGAAATCTAAACTGAATCTGATAGAGCATAAAAAGAGCTTCAATTTGATACCAAGAACATGTGGCTAGCTATCTGGAAAAGCATTGAAAATGTCCTGCTTAATCCTCATCGATACTGATTGCACGAAAAAAATGAAATTGGGGATTTTTTTTGCCGACCCATATCTCCGCGAATAGCCAACCAAATTGAGAAATCTGAACTGAATCTGATAGAGCACAAAAAGAGCTTCAATTTGATACCAAGAACATGTAGCTAGCTATTTGGAAAAGCATTGAAAATGTCCTGCTTAATCCTCATCGATACTGATTGCACGAAAAAAACGAAATTGGGGATTTTTTTTTGCCAACCCATATCTCCGCGAATATTCAACCAAATTGAGAAATCTAAACTGAATCTGATAGAGCACAAAAAGAGCTTCAATTTGAGCCTAAGAACAGAAATCTAGCTAACCGGGAAAGCAACAAAAAGTGCCTTCATGTCTCACATCGATACTGATTGCACGAAAAAAACGAAATTGGGGATTTTTTTTTGCCGACCCATATCTCCGCGAATATCCAACCAAATTAAGAAATCTAAACTGAATCTGATAGAGCATAAAAAGAGCTTCAATTGGATACCAAGAACATGTGGCTAGCTATCTGGAAAAGCATTGAAAATGTCCTGCTTAATCCTCAACGATACTGATTGCACGAAAAAAATGAAATTGGGAATTTTTTTTGCCGACCTATATCTCCGCGAATATCCAACCAAATTGAGAAATCTAAACTGAATCTGATAGAGCACAAAAAGAGCTTCAATTTGATACCAAGAACATGTGGCTAGCTATCTGGAAAAGCATTGAAAATGTCCTGCTTAATCCTCATCGATACTGATTGCACGAAAAAAACGAAATTGGGGATTTTTTTTTTGCCAACTCATATCTCCGCGAATATCCAACCAAATTGAGAAATCTAAACTGAATCTGATAGAGCATAAAAAGAGCTTCAATTTGATACCAAGAACGTGTGGCTAGCTATCTGGAAAAGCATTGAAAATGTCCCGCTTAATCCTCATCGATACTGATTGCACGAAAAAAATGAAATTGGGGATTTTTTTTGCCGACCCATATCTCCGCGAATAGCCAACCAAATTGAGAAATCTAAACTGAATCTGATAGAGCACAAAAAGAGCTTCAATTTGATACCAAGAACATGTAGCTAGCTATTTGGAAAAGCATTGAAAATGTCCTGCTTAATCCTCATCGATACTGATTGCACGAAAAAAACGAAATTGGGGACTTTTTTTTGCCAACCCATATCTCCGCGAATATTCAACCAAATTGAGAAATCTAAACTGAATCTGATAGAGCACAAAAAGAGCTTCAATTTGAGCCTAAGAACAGAAATCTAGCTAACCGGGAAAGCAACAAAAAGTGCCTTCATGTCTCACATCGATACTGATTGCACGAAAAAAACGAAATTGGGGATTTTTTTTTTGCCAACTCATATCTCCGCGAATATCCAACCAAATTGAGAAATCTAAACTGAATCTGATAGAGCATAAAAAGAGCTTCAATTTGATACCAAGAACATGTGGCTAGCTATCTGGAAAAGCATTGAAAATGTCCTGCTTAATCCTCATCGATACTGATTGCACGAAAAAAATGAAATTGGGGATTTTTTTTGCCGACCCATATCTCCGCGAATAGCCAACCAAATTGAGAAATCTGAACTGAATCTGATAGAGCACAAAAAGAGCTTCAATTTGATACCAAGAACATGTAGCTAGCTATTTGGAAAAGCATTGAAAATGTCCTGCTTAATCCTCATCGATACTGATTGCACGAAAAAAACGAAATTGGGGATTTTTTTTTGCCAACCCATATCTCCGCGAATATTCAACCAAATTGAGAAATCTAAACTGAATCTGATAGAGCACAAAAAGAGCTTCAATTTGAGCCTAAGAACAGAAATCTAGCTAACCGGGAAAGCAACAAAAAGTGCCTTCATGTCTCACATCGATACTGATTGCACGAAAAAAACGAAATTGGGGATTTTTTTTTTGCCGACCCATATCTCCGCGAATATCCAACCAAATTAAGAAATCTAAACTGAATCTGATAGAGCATAAAAAGAGCTTCAATTGGATACCAAGAACATGTGGCTAGCTATCTGGAAAAGCATTGAAAATGTCCTGCTTAATCCTCAACGATACTGATTGCACGAAAAAAACGAAATTAGGGATTTTTTTTTGCCAACCCATATCTCCGCGAATATCTAACCAAATTAAGAAATCTAAACTGAATCTGATAGAGCACAAAAAGAGCTTCAATTTGAGCCTAAGAACATGTGGCTAGCTATCTGGAAAAGCATTGAAAATGTCCTGCTTAATCCTCATCGATACTGATTGCACGAAAAAAATGAAATTGGGGATTTTTTTTGCCGACCCATATCTCCGCGAATATCCAACCAAATTGAGAAATCTAAACTGAATCTGATAGAGCACAAAAAGAGCTTCAATTTGAGCCTAATTACAGAAATCTAGCTAACCGGGAAAGCAACAAAAAGTGCCTTCATGTCTCACATCGATACTGATTGCACGAAAAAAACGAAATTGGGGATTTTTTTTTTGCCAACCCATATCTCCGCGAATAGCCAACCAAATTGAGAAATCTAAACTGAATCTGATAGAGCATAAAAAGAGCTTCAATTTGAGCCTAATAACAGAAATCTAGCTAACCGGGAAAGCAACAAAAAGTGCCTTCATGTCTCACATCGATACTGATTGCACGAAAAAAACGAAATTGGGGATTTTTTTTTTGCCAACCCATATCTCCGCGAATATCCAACCAAATTAAGAAATCTAAACTGAATCTGATAGAGCATAAAAAGAGCTTTAATTTGATACCAAGAACATGTGGCTAGCTATCTGGAAAAGCATTGAAAATGTCCTGCTTAATCCTCATCGATACTGATTGCACGAAAAAAATGAAATTGGGAATTTTTTTTGCCGACCCATATCTCCGCGAATATCCAGCCAAATTAAGAAATCTAAACTGAATCTGATAGAGCATAAAAAGAGCTTTTATTTGATACCAAGAACATGTGGCTAGCTATCTGGAAAAGCATTGAAAATGTCCTGCTTAATCCTCATCGTAACTGATTGCACGAAAAAAATGAAATTGGGGATTTTTTTTGCCAACCCATATCTCCGCGAATATTCAACCAAATTGAGAAATCTAAACTGAATCTGATAGAGCATAAAAAGAGCTTCAATTGGATACCAAGAACATGTGGCTAGCTATCTGGAAAAGCATTGAAAATGTCCTGCTTAATCCTCATCGATACTGATTGCACGAAAAAAATGAAATTGGGGATTTTTTTTGCCGACCCATATCTCCGCGAATAGCCAACCAAATTGAGAAATCTAAACTGAATCTGATAGAGCACAAAAAGAGCTTCAATTTGATACCAAGAACATGTGGCTAGCTATCTGGAAAAGCATTGAAAATGTCCTGCTTAATCCTCATCGATACTGATTGCACGAAAAAAACGAAATTGGGGATTTTTTTTTGCCAACCCATATCTCCGCGAATATCTAACCAAATTAAGAAATCTAAACTGAATCTGATAGAGCACAAAAAGAGCTTCAATTTGAGCCTAAGAACATGTGGCTAGCTATCTGGAAAAGCATTGAAAATGTCCTGCTTAATCCTCATCGATACTGATTGCACGAAAAAAATGAAATTGGGAATTTTTTTTGCCGACCCATATCTCCGCGAATATCCAGCCAAATTAAGAAATCTAAACTGAATCTGATAGAGCATAAAAAGAGCTTTTATTTGATACCAAGAACATGTGGCTAGCTATCTGGAAAAGCATTGAAAATGTCCTGCTTAATCCTCATCGTAACTGATTGCACGAAAAAAATGAAATTGGGGATTTTTTTTGCCAACCCATATCTCCGCGAATATTCAACCAAATTGAGAAATCTAAACTGAATCTGATAGAGCACAAAAAGAGCTTCAATTTGAGCCTAAGAACAGAAATCTAGCTAACCGGGAAAGCAACAAAAAGTGCCTTCATGTCTCACATCGATACTGATTGCACGAAAAAAACGAAATTGGGGATTTTTTTTTGCCGACCCATATCTCCGCGAATATCCAACCAAATTAAGAAATCTAAACTGAATCTGATAGAGCATAAAAAGAGCTTTAATTTGATACCAAGAACATGTGGCTAGCTATCTGGAAAAGCATTGAAAATGTCCTGCTTAATCCTCATCGTAACTGATTGCACGAAAAAAATGAAATTGGGGATTTTTTTTGCCAACCCATATCTCCGCGAATATTCAACCAAATTGAGAAATCTAAACTGAATCTAATAGAGCACAAAAAGAGCTTCAATTTGAGCCTAAGAACAGAAATCTAGCTAACCGGGAAAGCAACAAAAAGTGCCTTCATGTCTCACATCGATACTGATTGCACGAAAAAAACGAAACTGGGGATTTTTTTTTTGCCGACCCATATCTCCGCGAATATTCAACCAAATTAAGAAATCTAAACTGAATCTGATAGAGCATAAAAAGAGCTTCAATTGGATACCAAGAACATGTGGCTAGCTATCTGGAAAAGCATTGAAAATGTCCTGCTTAATCCTCATCGATACTGATTGCACGAAAAAAATGAAATTGGGAATTTTTTTTGCCGACCCATATCTCCGCGAATATCCAACCAAATTGAGAAATCTAAACTGAATCTGATAGAGCACAAAAAGAGCTTCAATTTGATACCAAGAACATGTGGCTAGCTATCTGGAAAAGCATTGAAAATGTCCTGCTTAATCCTCATCGATACTGATTGCACGAAAAAAACGAAATTGGGGATTTTTTTTTGCCAACCCATATCTCCGCGAATATCTAACCAAATTAAGAAATCTAAACTGAATCTGATAGAGCACAAAAAGAGCTTCAATTTGAGCCTAAGAACATGTGGCTAGCTATCTGGAAAAGCATTGAAAATGTCCTGCTTAATCCTCATCGATACTGATTGCACGAAAAAAATGAAATTGGGAATTTTTTTTGCCGACTCATATCTCCGCGAATATCCAGCCAAATTAAGAAATCTAAACTGAATCTGATAGAGCATAAAAAGAGCTTTTATTTGATACCAAGAACATGTGGCTAGCTATCTGGAAAAGCATTGAAAGTGTCCTGCTTAATCCTCATCGTAACTGATTGCACGAAAAAAATGAAATTGGGGATTTTTTTTGCCAACCCATATCTCCGCGAATATTCAACCAAATTGAGAAATCTAAACTGAATCTGATAGAGCACAAAAAGAGCTTCAATTTGATACCAAGAACATGTGGCTAGCTATCTGGAAAAGCATTGAAAATGTCCTGCTTAATCCTCATCGTAACTGATTGCACGAAAAAAATGAAATTGGGGATTTTTTTGCCAACCCATATCTCCGCGAATATGCAACCAAATTGAGAAATCTAAACTGAATCTGATAGAGCACAAAAAAAGCTTCAATTTGAGCCTAAGAACAGGAATCTAGCTAACCGGGAAAGCAACAAAAAGTGCCTTCATGTCTCACATCGATACTGATTGCACGAAAAAAACGAAATTGGGGATTTTTTTTTGCCGACCCATATCTCCGCGAATATCCAACCAAATTAAGAAATCTAAACTGAATCTGATAGAGCATAAAAAGAGCTTTAATTTGATACCAAGAACATGTGGCTAGCTATCTGGAAAAGCATTGAAAATGTCCTGCTTAATCCTCATCGATACTGATTGCACGAAAAAAATGAAATTGGGAATTTTTTTTGCCGACCCATATCTCCGCGAATATCCAGCCAAATTAAGAAATCTAAACTGAATCTGATAGAGCATAAAAAGAGCTTTTATTTGATACCAAGAACATGTGGCTAGCTATCTGGAAAAGCATTGAAAATGTCCTGCTTAATCCTCATCGTAACTGATTGCACGAAAAAAATGAAATTGGGGATTTTTTTTGCCAACCCATATCTCCGCGAATATTCAACCAAATTGAGAAATCTAAACTGAATCTGATAGAGCATAAAAAGAGCTTCAATTGGATACCAAGAACATGTGGCTAGCTATCTGGAAAAGCATTGAAAATGTCCTGCTTAATCCTCATCGATACTGATTGCACGAAAAAAATGAAATTGGGGATTTTTTTTGCCGACCCATATCTCCGCGAATATCCAACCAAATTAAGAAATCTAAACTGAATCTAATAGAGCATAAAAAGAGCTTTAATTTGATACCAAGAACATGTAGCTAGCTATCTGGAAAAGCATTGAAAATGTCCTGCTTAATCCTCATCGATACTGATTGCACGAAAAAAATGAAATTGGGAATTTTTTTTGCCGACCCATATCTCCGCGAATATCCAGCCAAATTAAGAAATCTAAACTGAATCTGATAGAGCATAAAAAGAGCTTTTATTTGATACCAAGAACATGTGGCTAGCTATCTGGAAAAGCATTGAAAATGTCCTGCTTAATCCTCATCGTAACTGATTGCACGAAAAAAATGAAATTGGGGATTTTTTTTGCCAACCCATATCTCCGCGAATATACAACCAAATTGAGAAATCTAAACTGAATCTGATAGAGCATAAAAAGAGCTTCAATTGGATACCAAGAACATGTGGCTAGCTATCTGGAAAAGCATTGAAAATGTCCTGCTTAATCCTCATCGATACTGATTGCACGAAAAAAATGAAATTGGGAATTTTTTTTGCCGACCCATATCTCCGCGAATATCCAGCCAAATTAAGAAATCTAAACTGAATCTGATAGAGCATAAAAAGAGCTTTTATTTGATACCAAGAACATGTGGCTAGCTATCTGGAAAAGCATTGAAAATGTCCTGCTTAATCCTCATCGATACTGATTGCACGAAAAAAACGAAACTGGGGATTTTTTTTTTGCCGACCCATATCTCCGCGAATATCCAACCAAATTGAGAAATCTAAACTGAATCTGATAGAGCACAAAAAGAGCTTCAATTTGATACCAAGAACATGTGGCTAGCTATCTGGAAAAGCATTGAAAATGTCCTGCTTAATCCTCATCGATACTGATTGCACGAAAAAAACGAAATTGGGGATTTTTTTTTTGCCAACTCATATCTCCGCGAATATCCAACCAAATTGAGAAATCTAAACTGAATCTGATAGAGCATAAAAAGAGCTTCAATTTGATACCAAGAACATGTGGCTAGCTATCTGGAAAAGCATTGAAAATGTCCTGCTTAATCCTCATCGATACTGATTGCACGAAAAAAATGAAATTGGGGATTTTTTTTGCCGACCCATATCTCCGCGAATAGCCAACCAAATTGAGAAATCTAAACTGAATCTGATAGAGCACAAAAAGAGCTTCAATTTGATACCAAGCCAATGTGGCTAGCTATCTGGAAAAGCATTGAAAATGTCCTGCTTAATCCTCATCGATACTGATTGCACGAAAAAAACGAAATTGGGGATTTTTTTTTTGCCAACTCATATCTCCGCGAATATCCAACCAAATTGAGAAATCTAAACTGAATCTGATAGAGCATAAAAAGAGCTTCAATTTGATACCAAGAACATGTGGCTAGCTATCTGGAAAAGCATTGAAAATGTCCTGCTTAATCCTCATCGATACTGATTGCACGAAAAAAATGAAATTGGGGATTTTTTTTGCCGACCCATATCTCCGCGAATAGCCAACCAAATTGAGAAATCTAAACTGAATCTGATAGAGCACAAAAAGAGCTTCAATTTGATACCAAGAACATGTGGCTAGCTATCTGGAAAAGCATTGAAAATGTCCTGCTTAATCCTCATCGATACTGATTGCACGAAAAAAACGAAATTGGGGATTTTTTTTTGCCAACCCATATCTCCGCGAATATTCAACCAAATTGAGAAATCTAAACTGAATCTGATAGAGCACAAAAAGAGCTTCAATTTGAGCCTAAGAACAGAAATCTAGCTAACCGGGAAAGCAACAAAAAGTGCCTTCATGTCTCACATCGATACTGATTGCACGAAAAAAACGAAATTGGGGATTTTTTTTTTGCCGACCCATATCTCCGCGAATATCCAACCAAATTGAGAAATCTAAACTGAATCTGATAGAGCATAAAAAGAGCTTCAATTGGATACCAAGAACATGTGGCTAGCTATCTGGAAAAGCATTGAAAATGTCCTGCTTAATCCTCATCGTAACTGATTGCACGAAAAAAATGAAATTGGGGATTTTTTTTGCCAACCCATATCTCCGCGAATATTCAACCAAATTGAGAAATCTAAACTGAATCTGATAGAGCATAAAAAGAGCTTCAATTGGATACCAAGAACATGTGGCTAGCTATCTGGAAAAGCATTGAAAATGTCCTGCTTAATCCTCATCGATACTGATTGCACGAAAAAAACGAAATTGGGGATTTTTTTTTTGCCAACTCATATCTCCGCGAATATCCAACCAAATTGAGAAATCTAAACTGAATCTGATAGAGCATAAAAAGAGCTTCAATTTGATACCAAGAACATGTGGCTAGCTATCTGGAAAAGCATTGAAAATGTCCTGCTTAATCCTCATCGATACTGATTGCACGAAAAAAATGAAATTGGGGATTTTTTTTGCCGACCCATATCTCCGCGAATAGCCAACCAAATTGAGAAATCTAAACTGAATCTGATAGAGCACAAAAAGAGCTTCAATTTGATACCAAGCCAATGTGGCTAGCTATCTGGAAAAGCATTGAAAATGTCCTGCTTAATCCTCATCGATACTGATTGCACGAAAAAAACGAAATTGGGGATTTTTTTTTTGCCAACTCATATCTCCGCGAATATCCAACCAAATTGAGAAATCTAAACTGAATCTGATAGAGCATAAAAAGAGCTTCAATTTGATACCAAGAACATGTGGCTAGCTATCTGGAAAAGCATTGAAAATGTCCTGCTTAATCCTCATCGATACTGATTGCACGAAAAAAATGAAATTGGGGATTTTTTTTGCCGACCCATATCTCCGCGAATAGCCAACCAAATTGAGAAATCTAAACTGAATCTGATAGAGCACAAAAAGAGCTTCAATTTGAGCCTAAGAACAGAAATCTAGCTAACCGGGAAAGCAACAAAAAGTGCCTTCATGTCTCACATCGATACTGATTGCACGAAAAAAACGAAATTGGGGATTTTTTTTTTGCCGACCCATATCTCCGCGAATATCCAACCAAATTGAGAAATCTAAACTGAATCTGATAGAGCATAAAAAGAGCTTCAATTGGATACCAAGAACATGTGGCTAGCTATCTGGAAAAGCATTGAAAATGTCCTGCTCAATCCTCATCGTAACTGATTGCACGAAAAAAATGAAATTGGGGATTTTTTTTGCCAACCCATATCTCCGCGAATATTCAACCAAATTGAGAAATCTAAACTGAATCTGATAGAGCATAAAAAGAGCTTCAATTGGATACCAAGAACATGTGGCTAGCTATCTGGAAAAGCATTGAAAATGTCCTGCTTAATCCTCATCGATACTGATTGCACGAAAAAAACGAAATTGGGGATTTTTTTTTTGCCAACTCATATCTCCGCGAATATCCAACCAAATTGAGAAATCTAAACTGAATCTGATAGAGCATAAAAAGAGCTTCAATTTGATACCAAGAACATGTGGCTAGCTATCTGGAAAAGCATTGAAAATGTCCTGCTTAATCCTCATCGATACTGATTGCACGAAAAAAATGAAATTGGGGATTTTTTTTGCCGACCCATATCTCCGCGAATAGCCAACCAAATTGAGAAATCTAAACTGAATCTGATAGAGCACAAAAAGAGCTTCAATTTGATACCAAGCCAATGTGGCTAGCTATCTGGAAAAGCATTGAAAATGTCCTGCTTAATCCTCATCGATACTGATTGCACGAAAAAAACGAAATTGGGGATTTTTTTTTTGCCAACTCATATCTCCGCGAATATCCAACCAAATTGAGAAATCTAAACTGAATCTGATAGAGCATAAAAAGAGCTTCAATTTGATACCAAGAACATGTGGCTAGCTATCTGGAAAAGCATTGAAAATGTCCTGCTTAATCCTCATCGATACTGATTGCACGAAAAAAATGAAATTGGGGATTTTTTTTGCCGACCCATATCTCCGCGAATAGCCAACCAAATTGAGAAATCTAAACTGAATCTGATAGAGCACAAAAAGAGCTTCAATTTGATACCAAGAACATGTGGCTAGCTATCTGGAAAAGCATTGAAAATGTCCTGCTTAATCCTCATCGATACTGATTGCACGAAAAAAACGAAATTGGGGATTTTTTTTTGCCAACCCATATCTCCGCGAATATTCAACCAAATTGAGAAATCTAAACTGAATCTGATAGAGCACAAAAAAAGCTTCAATTTGAGCCTAAGAACAGAAATCTAGCTAACCGGGAAAGCAACAAAAAGTGCCTTCATGTCTCACATCGATACTGATTGCACGAAAAAAACGAAATTGGGGATTTTTTTTTTGCCGACCCATATCTCCGCGAATATCCAACCAAATTGAGAAATCTAAACTGAATCTGATAGAGCATAAAAAGAGCTTCAATTGGATACCAAGAACATGTGGCTAGCTATCTGGAAAAGCATTGAAAATGTCCTGCTTAATCCTCATCGATACTGATTGCACGAAAAAAATGAAATTGGGAATTTTTTTTGCCGACCCATATCTCCGCGAATATTCAACCAAATTGAGAAATCTAAACTGAATCTGATAGAGCATAAAAAGAGCTTCAATTGGATACCAAGAACATGTGGCTAGCTATCTGGAAAAGCATTGAAAATGTCCTGCTTAATCCTCATCGATACTGATTGCACGAAAAAAATGAAATTGGGAATTTTTTTTGCCGACCCATATCTCCGCGAATATTCAACCAAATTGAGAAATCTAAACTGAATCTGATAGAGCATAAAAAGAGCTTCAATTGGATACCAAGAACATGTGGCTAGCTATCTGGAAAAGCATTGAAAATGTCCTGCTTAATCCTCATCGATACTGATTGCACGAAAAAAATGAAATTGGGAATTTTTTTTGCCGACCCATATCTCCGCGAATATCCAACCAAATTAAGAAATCTAAACTGAATCTGATAGAGCATAAAAAGAGCTTCAATTGGATACCAAGAACATGTGGCTAGCTATCTGGAAAAGCATTGAAAATGTCCTGCTTAATCCTCATCGATACTGATTGCACGAAAAAAATGAAATTGGGAATTTTTTTTGCCGACCCATATCTCCGCGAATATCCAACCAAATTGAGAAATCTAAACTGAATCTGATAGAGCATAAAAAGAGCTTCAATTGGATACCAAGAACATGTGGCTAGCTATCTGGAAAAGCATTGAAAATGTCCTGCTTAATCCTCATCGATACTGATTGCACGAAAAAAATGAAATTGGGAATTTTTTTTGCCGACCCATATCTCCGCGAATATTCAACCAAATTGAGAAATCTAAACTGAATCTGATAGAGCATAAAAAGAGCTTCAATTGGATACCAAGAACATGTGGCTAGCTATCTGGAAAAGCATTGAAAATGTCCTGCTTAATCCTCGTCGATACTGATTGCACGAAAAAAATGAAATTGAGGATTTTTTTTGCCGACCCATATCTCTGCGAATATCCAACCAAATTGAGAAATCTAAACTGAATCTGATAGAGCACAAAAAGAGCTTCAATTTGAGCCTAAGAACAGAAATCTAGCTAACCGGGAAAGCAACAAAAAGTGCCTTCATGTCTCACATCGATACTGATTGCACGAAAAAAACGAAATTGGGGATTTTTTTTTGCCGACCCATATCTCCGCGAATATCCAACCAAATTAAGAAATCTAAACTGAATCTGATAGAGCATAAAAAGAGCTTTAATTTGATACCAAGAACATGTGGCTAGCTATCTGGAAAAGCATTGAAAATGTCCTGCTTAATCCTCATCGATACTGATTGCACGAAAAAAATGAAATTGGGAATTTTTTTTGCCGACCCATATCTCCGCGAATATCCAGCCAAATTAAGAAATCTAAACTGAATCTGATAGAGCATAAAAAGAGCTTTTATTTGATACCAAGAACATGTGGCTAGCTATCTGGAAAAGCATTGAAAATGTCCTGCTTAATCCTCATCGTAACTGATTGCACGAAAAAAATGAAATTGGGGATTTTTTTTGCCAACCCATATCTCCGCGAATATTCAACCAAATTGAGAAATCTAAACTGAATCTGATAGAGCATAAAAAGAGCTTCAATTGGATACCAAGAACATGTGGCTAGCTATCTGGAAAAGCATTGAAAATGTCCTGCTTAATCCTCATCGATACTGATTGCACGAAAAAAATGAAATTGGGGATTTTTTTTGCCGACCCATATCTCCGCGAATAGCCAACCAAATTGAGAAATCTAAACTGAATCTGATAGAGCACAAAAAGAGCTTCAATTTGATACCAAGAACATGTGGCTAGCTATCTGGAAAAGCATTGAAAATGTCCTGCTTAATCCTCATCGATACTGATTGCACGAAAAAAACGAAATTGGGGATTTTTTTTTGCCAACCCATATCTCCGCGAATATTCAACCAAATTGAGAAATCTAAACTGAATCTGATAGAGCACAAAAAGAGCTTCAATTTGAGCCTAAGAACAGAAATCTAGCTAACCGGGAAAGCAACAAAAAGTGCCTTCATGTCTCACATCGATACTGATTGCACGAAAAAAACGAAATTGGGGATTTTTTTTTTGCCGACCCATATCTCCGCGAATATCCAACCAAATTGAGAAATCTAAACTGAATCTGATAGAGCATAAAAAGAGCTTCAATTGGATACCAAGAACATGTGGCTAGCTATCTGGAAAAGCATTGAAAATGTCCTGCTTAATCCTCATCGATACTGATTGCACGAAAAAAATGAAATTGGGAATTTTTTTTGCCGACCCATATCTCCGCGAATATTCAACCAAATTGAGAAATCTAAACTGAATCTGATAGAGCATAAAAAGAGCTTCAATTGGATACCAAGAACATGTGGCTAGCTATCTGGAAAAGCATTGAAAATGTCCTGCTTAATCCTCATCGATACTGATTGCACGAAAAAAATGAAATTGGGAATTTTTTTTGCCGACCCATATCTCCGCGAATATCCAACCAAATTAAGAAATCTAAACTGAATCTGATAGAGCATAAAAAGAGCTTCAATTGGATACCAAGAACATGTGGCTAGCTATCTGGAAAAGCATTGAAAATGTCCTGCTTAATCCTCATCGATACTGATTGCACGAAAAAAATGAAATTGGGAATTTTTTTTGCCGACCCATATCTCCGCGAATATCCAACCAAATTGAGAAATCTAAACTGAATCTGATAGAGCATAAAAAGAGCTTCAATTGGATACCAAGAACATGTGGCTAGCTATCTGGAAAAGCATTGAAAATGTCCTGCTTAATCCTCATCGATACTGATTGCACGAAAAAAATGAAATTGGGAATTTTTTTTGCCGACCCATATCTCCGCGAATATTCAACCAAATTGAGAAATCTAAACTGAATCTGATAGAGCATAAAAAGAGCTTCAATTGGATACCAAGAACATGTGGCTAGCTATCTGGAAAAGCATTGAAAATGTCCTGCTTAATCCTCGTCGATACTGATTGCACGAAAAAAATGAAATTGAGGATTTTTTTTGCCGACCCATATCTCTGCGAATATCCAACCAAATTGAGAAATCTAAACTGAATCTGATAGAGCACAAAAAGAGCTTCAATTTGAGCCTAAGAACAGAAATCTAGCTAACCGGGAAAGCAACAAAAAGTGCCTTCATGTCTCACATCGATACTGATTGCACGAAAAAAACGAAATTGGGGATTTTTTTTTGCCGACCCATATCTCCGCGAATATCCAACCAAATTAAGAAATCTAAACTGAATCTGATAGAGCATAAAAAGAGCTTTAATTTGATACCAAGAACATGTGGCTAGCTATCTGGAAAAGCATTGAAAATGTCCTGCTTAATCCTCATCGATACTGATTGCACGAAAAAAATGAAATTGGGAATTTTTTTTGCCGACCCATATCTCCGCGAATATCCAGCCAAATTAAGAAATCTAAACTGAATCTGATAGAGCATAAAAAGAGCTTTTATTTGATACCAAGAACATGTGGCTAGCTATCTGGAAAAGCATTGAAAATGTCCTGCTTAATCCTCATCGTAACTGATTGCACGAAAAAAATGAAATTGGGGATTTTTTTTGCCAACCCATATCTCCGCGAATATTCAACCAAATTGAGAAATCTAAACTGAATCTGATAGAGCATAAAAAGAGCTTCAATTGGATACCAAGAACATGTGGCTAGCTATCTGGAAAAGCATTGAAAATGTCCTGCTTAATCCTCATCGATACTGATTGCACGAAAAAAATGAAATTGGGGATTTTTTTTGCCGACCCATATCTCCGCGAATAGCCAACCAAATTGAGAAATCTAAACTGAATCTGATAGAGCACAAAAAGAGCTTCAATTTGATACCAAGAACATGTGGCTAGCTATCTGGAAAAGCATTGAAAATGTCCTGCTTAATCCTCATCGATACTGATTGCACGAAAAAAACGAAATTGGGGATTTTTTTTTGCCAACCCATATCTCCGCGAATATTCAACCAAATTGAGAAATCTAAACTGAATCTGATAGAGCACAAAAAGAGCTTCAATTTGAGCCTAAGAACAGAAATCTAGCTAACCGGGAAAGCAACAAAAAGTGCCTTCATGTCTCACATCGATACTGATTGCACGAAAAAAACGAAATTGGGGATTTTTTTTTTGCCGACCCATATCTCCGCGAATATCCAACCAAATTGAGAAATCTAAACTGAATCTGATAGAGCATAAAAAGAGCTTCAATTGGATACCAAGAACATGTGGCTAGCTATCTGGAAAAGCATTGAAAATGTCCTGCTTAATCCTCATCGATACTGATTGCACGAAAAAAATGAAATTGGGAATTTTTTTTGCCGACCCATATCTCCGCGAATATTCAACCAAATTGAGAAATCTAAACTGAATCTGATAGAGCATAAAAAGAGCTTCAATTGGATACCAAGAACATGTGGCTAGCTATCTGGAAAAGCATTGAAAATGTCCTGCTTAATCCTCATCGATACTGATTGCACGAAAAAAATGAAATTGGGAATTTTTTTTGCCGACCCATATCTCCGCGAATATCCAACCAAATTAAGAAATCTAAACTGAATCTGATAGAGCATAAAAAGAGCTTCAATTGGATACCAAGAACATGTGGCTAGCTATCTGGAAAAGCATTGAAAATGTCCTGCTTAATCCTCATCGATACTGATTGCACGAAAAAAATGAAATTGGGAATTTTTTTTGCCGACCCATATCTCCGCGAATATCCAACCAAATTGAGAAATCTAAACTGAATCTGATAGAGCATAAAAAGAGCTTCAATTGGATACCAAGAACATGTGGCTAGCTATCTGGAAAAGCATTGAAAATGTCCTGCTTAATCCTCATCGATACTGATTGCACGAAAAAAATGAAATTGGGAATTTTTTTTGCCGACCCATATCTCCGCGAATATTCAACCAAATTGAGAAATCTAAACTGAATCTGATAGAGCATAAAAAGAGCTTCAATTGGATACCAAGAACATGTGGCTAGCTATCTGGAAAAGCATTGAAAATGTCCTGCTTAATCCTCGTCGATACTGATTGCACGAAAAAAATGAAATTGAGGATTTTTTTTGCCGACCCATATCTCTGCGAATATCCAACCAAATTGAGAAATCTAAACTGAATCTTATAGAGCACAAAAAGAGCTTCAATTTGAGCCTAAGAACAGAAATCTAGCTAACCGGGAAAGCAACAAAAAGTGCCTTCATGTCTCACATCGATACTGATTGCACGAAAAAAACGAAATTGGGGATTTTTTTTTGCCGACCCATATCTCCGCGAATATCCAACCAAATTAAGAAATCTAAACTGAATCTGATAGAGCATAAAAAGAGCTTTAATTTGATACCAAGAACATGTGGCTAGCTATCTGGAAAAGCATTGAAAATGTCCTGCTTAATCCTCATCGATACTGATTGCACGAAAAAAATGAAATTGGGAATTTTTTTTGCCGACCCATATCTCCGCGAATATCCAGCCAGATTAAGAAATCTAAACTGAATCTGATAGAGCATAAAAAGAGCTTTTATTTGATACCAAGAACATGTGGCTAGCTATCTGGAAAAGCATTGAAAATGTCCTGCTTAATCCTCATCGTAACTGATTGCACGAAAAAAATGAAATTGGGGATTTTTTTTGCCAACCCATATCTCCGCGAATATCCAACCAAATTGAGAAATCTAAACTGAATCTGATAGAGCACAAAAAGAGCTTCAATTTGATACCAAGAACATGTAGCTAGCTATCTGGAAAAGCATTGAAAATGTCCTGCTTAATCCTCATCGATACTGATTGCACGAAAAAAACGAAATTGGGGATTTTTTTTTTGTCAACTCATATCTCCGCGAATATTCAACCAAATTGAGAAATCTAAACTGAATCTGATAGAGCATAAAAAGAGCTTCAATTTGATACCAAGAACATGTGGCTAGCTATCTGGAAAAGCATTGAAAATGTCCTGCTTAATCCTCATCGATACTGATTGCACGAAAAAAATGAAATTGGGGATTTTTTTTGCCGACCCATATCTCCGCGAATAGCCAACCAAATTGAGAAATCTAAACTGAATCTGATAGAGCACAAAAAGAGCTTCAATTTGATACCAAGAACATGTGGCTAGCTATCTGGAAAAGCATAGAAAATGTCCTGCTTAATCCTCATCGATACTGATTGCACGAAAAAAATGAAATTGGGAATTTTTTTTGCCGACCCATATCTCCGCGAATATCCAACCAAATTGAGAAATCTAAACTGAATCTGATAGAGCACAAAAAGAGCTTCAATTTGATACCAAGAACATGTGGCTAGCTATCTGGAAAAGCATTGAAAATGTCCTGCTTAATCCTCATCGATACTGATTGCACGAAAAAAATGAAATTGGGGATTTTTTTTGCCGACTCATATCTCCGCGAATATCCAACCAAATTGAGAAATCTAAACTGAATCTGATAGAGCACAAAAAGAGCTTCAATTTGATACCAAGAACATGTGGCTAGCTATCTGGAAAAGCATAGAAAATGTCCTGCTTAATCCTCATCGATACTGATTGCACGAAAAAAATGAAATTGGGAATTTTTTTTGCCGACCCATATCTCCGCGAATATCCAACCAAATTGAGAAATCTAAACTGAATCTGATAGAGCACAAAAAGAGCTTCAATTTGATACCAAGAACATGTGGCTAGCTATCTGGAAAAGCATTGAAAATGTCCTGCTTAATCCTCATCGATACTGATTGCACGAAAAAAACGAAATTGGGGATTTTTTTTTTGCCAACTCATATCTCCGCGAATATCCAACCAAATTGAGAAATCTAAACTGAATCTGATAGAGCATAAAAAGAGCTTCAATTTGATACCAAGAACATGTGGCTAGCTATCTGGAAAAGCATTGAAAATGTCCTGCTTAATCCTCATCGATACTGATTGCACGAAAAAAATGAAATTGGGGATTTTTTTTGCCGACCCATATCTCCGCGAATAGCCAACCAAATTGAGAAATCTAAACTGAATCTGATAGAGCACAAAAAGAGCTTCAATTTGATACCAAGAACATGTGGCTAGCTATCTGGAAAAGCATTGAAAATGTCCTGCTTAATCCTCATCGATACTGATTGCACGAAAAAAACGAAATTGGGGATTTTTTTTTGCCAACCCATATCTCCGCGAATATTCAACCAAATTGAGAAATCTAAACTGAATCTGATAGAGCACAAAAAGAGCTTCAATTTGAGCCTAAGAACAGAAATCTAGCTAACCGGGAAAGCAACAAAAAGTGCCTTCATGTCTCACATCGATACTGATTGCACGAAAAAAATGAAATTGGGAATTTTTTTTGCCGACCCATATCTCCGCGAATATCCAACCAAATTGAGAAATCTAAACTGAATCTGATAGAGCATAAAAAGAGCTTTAATTTGATATTAAGAACATGTGGCTAGCTATCTGGAAAAGCATTGAAAATGTCCTGCTTAATCCTCATCGATACTGATTGCACGAAAAAAATGAAATTGGGAATTTTTTTTGCCGACCCATATCTCCGCGAATATCCAGCCAAATTAAGAAATCTAAACTGAATCTGATAGAGCATAAAAAGAGCTTTTATTTGAAACCAAGAACATGTGGCTAGCTATCTGGAAAAGCATTGAAAATGTCCTGCTTAATCCTCATCGTAACTGATTGCACGAAAAAAATGAAATTGGGGATTTTTTTTGCCAACCCATATCTCCGCGAATATTCAACCAAATTGAGAAATCTAAACTGAATCTGATAGAGCACAAAAAGAGCTTCAATTTGAGCCTAAAAACAGAAATCTAGCTAACCGGGAAAGCAACAAAAAGTGCCTTCATGTCTCACATCGATACTGATTGCACGAAAAAAACGAAATTGGGAACTTTTTTTGCCGACCCATATCTCCGCGAATATCCAACCAAATTGAGAAATCTAAACTGAATCTGATAGAGCACAAAAAGAGCTTCAATTTGATACCAAGAACATGTGGCTAGCTATCTGGAAAAGCATTGAAAATGTCCTGCTTAATCCTCATCGATACTGATTGCACGAAAAAAATGAAATTGAGGATTTTTTTTGCCGACCCATATCTCCGCGAATAGCCAACCAAATTGAGAAATCTAAACTGAATCTGATAGAGCACAAAAAGAGCTTCAATTTGATACCAAGAACATGTGGCTAGCTATCTGGAAAAGCATTGAAAATGTCCTGCTTAATCCTCATCGATACTGATTGCACGAAAAAAACGAAATTGGGGATTTTTTTTGCCAACCCATATCTCCGCGAATATCTAACCAAATTAAGAAATCTAAACTGAATCTGATAGAGCACAAAAAGAGCTTTAATTTGATATTAAGAACATGTGGCTAGCTATCTGGAAAAGCATTGAAAATGTCCTGCTTAATCCTCATCGATACTGATTGCACGAAAAAAATGAAATTGGGGATTTTTTTTGCCGACCCATATCTCCGCGAATATCCAACCAAATTGAGAAATCTAAACTGAATCTGATAGAGCACAAAAAGAGCTTCAATTTGAGCCTAATTACAGAAATCTAGCTAACCGGAAAAGCAACAAAAAGTGCCTTCATGTCTCACATCGATACTGATTGCACGAAAAAAACGAAATTGGGGATTTTTTTTTTGCCAACCCATATCTCCGCGAATAGCCAACCAAATTGAGAAATCTAAACTGAATCTGATAGAGCATAAAAAGAGCTTCAATTTGAGCCTAATAACAGAAATCTAGCTAACCGGGAAAGCAACAAAAAGTGCCTTCATGTCTCACATCGATACTGATTGCACGAAAAAAACGAAATTGGGGATTTTTTTTTTGCCAACCCATATCTCCGCGAATATCCAACCAAATTAAGAAATCTAAACTGAATCTGATAGAGCATAAAAAGAGCTTTAATTTGATACCAAGAACATGTGGCTAGCTATCTGGAAAAGCATTGAAAATGTCCTGCTTAATCCTCATCGATACTGATTGCACGAAAAAAATGAAATTGGGAATTTTTTTTGCCGACCCATATCTCCGCGAATATCCAGCCAAATTAAGAAATCTAAACTGAATCTGATAGAGCACAAAAAGAGCTTCAATTTGAGCCTAAGAACAGAAATCTAGCTAACCGGGAAAGCAACAAAAAGTGCCTTCATGTCTCACATCGATACTGATTGCACGAAAAAAACGAAATTGGGGATTTTTTTTTTGCCGACCCATATCTCCGCGAATATCCAACCAAATTAAGAAATCTAAACTGAATCTGATAGAGCATAAAAAGAGCTTCAATTGGATACCAAGAACATGTGGCTAGCTATCTGGAAAAGCATTGAAAATGTCCTGCTTAATCCTCATCGATACTGATTGCACGAAAAAAATGAAATTGGGAATTTTTTTTGCCGACCCATATCTCCGCGAATATCCAGCCAAATTAAGAAATCTAAACTGAATCTGATAGAGCACAAAAAGAGCTTCAATTTGAGCCTAAGAACAGAAATCTAGCTAACCGGGAAAGCAACAAAAAGTGCCTTCATGTCTCACATCGATACTGATTGCACGAAAAAAACGAAATTGGGGATTTTTTTTTTGCCGACCCATATCTCCGCGAATATCCAACCAAATTAAGAAATCTAAACTGAATCTGATAGAGCATAAAAAGAGCTTCAATTGGATACCAAGAACATGTGGCTAGCTATCTGGAAAAGCATTGAAAATGTCCTGCTTAATCCTCATCGATACTGATTGCACGAAAAAAATGAAATTGGGAATTTTTTTTGCCGACCCATATCTCCGCGAATATCCAACCAAATTGAGAAATCTAAACTGAATCTGATAGAGCACAAAAAGAGCTTCAATTTGATATTAAGAACATGTGGCTAGCTATCTGGAAAAGCATTGAAAATGTCCTGCTTAATCCTCATCGATACTGATTGCACGAAAAAAACGAAATTGGGGATTTTTTTTTTGCCAACTCATATCTCCGCGAATATCCAACCAAATTGAGAAATCTAAACTGAATCTGATAGAGCATAAAAAGAGCTTCAATTTGATACCAAGAACATGTGGCTAGCTATCTGGAAAAGCATTGAAAATGTCCTGCTTAATCCTCATCGATACTGATTGCACGAAAAAAATGAAATTGAGGATTTTTTTTGCCGACCCATATCTCCGCGAATAGCCAACCAAATTGAGAAATCTAAACTGAATCTGATAGAGCACAAAAAGAGCTTCAATTTGATACCAAGAACATGTGGCTAGCTATCTGGAAAAGCATTGAAAATGTCCTGCTTAATCCTCATCGATACTGATTGCACGAAAAAAACGAAATTGGGGATTTTTTTTGCCAACCCATATCTCCGCGAATATCTAACCAAATTAAGAAATCTAAACTGAATCTGATAGAGCACAAAAAGAGCTTTAATTTGATATTAAGAACATGTGGCTAGCTATCTGGAAAAGCATTGAAAATGTCCTGCTTAATCCTCATCGATACTGATTGCACGAAAAAAATGAAATTGGGGATTTTTTTTGCCGACCCATATCTCCGCGAATATCCAACCAAATTGAGAAATCTAAACTGAATCTGATAGAGCACAAAAAGAGCTTCAATTTGAGCCTAATTACAGAAATCTAGCTAACCGGAAAAGCAACAAAAAGTGCCTTCATGTCTCACATCGATACTGATTGCACGAAAAAAACGAAATTGGGGATTTTTTTTTTGCCAACCCATATCTCCGCGAATAGCCAACCAAATTGAGAAATCTAAACTGAATCTGATAGAGCATAAAAAGAGCTTCAATTTGAGCCTAATAACAGAAATCTAGCTAACCGGGAAAGCAACAAAAAGTGCCTTCATGTCTCACATCGATACTGATTGCACGAAAAAAACGAAATTGGGGATTTTTTTTTTGCCAACCCATATCTCCGCGAATATCCAACCAAATTAAGAAATCTAAACTGAATCTGATAGAGCATAAAAAGAGCTTTAATTTGATACCAAGAACATGTGGCTAGCTATCTGGAAAAGCATTGAAAATGTCCTGCTTAATCCTCATCGATACTGATTGCACGAAAAAAATGAAATTGGGAATTTTTTTTGCCGACCCATATCTCCGCGAATATCCAGCCAAATTAAGAAATCTAAACTGAATCTGATAGAGCACAAAAAGAGCTTCAATTTGAGCCTAAGAACAGAAATCTAGCTAACCGGGAAAGCAACAAAAAGTGCCTTCATGTCTCACATCGATACTGATTGCACGAAAAAAACGAAATTGGGGATTTTTTTTTTGCCGACCCATATCTCCGCGAATATCCAACCAAATTAAGAAATCTAAACTGAATCTGATAGAGCATAAAAAGAGCTTCAATTGGATACCAAGAACATGTGGCTAGCTATCTGGAAAAGCATTGAAAATGTCCTGCTTAATCCTCATCGATACTGATTGCACGAAAAAAATGAAATTGGGAATTTTTTTTGCCGACCCATATCTCCGCGAATATCCAGCCAAATTAAGAAATCTAAACTGAATCTGATAGAGCACAAAAAGAGCTTCAATTTGAGCCTAAGAACAGAAATCTAGCTAACCGGGAAAGCAACAAAAAGTGCCTTCATGTCTCACATCGATACTGATTGCACGAAAAAAACGAAATTGGGGATTTTTTTTTTGCCGACCCATATCTCCGCGAATATCCAACCAAATTAAGAAATCTAAACTGAATCTGATAGAGCATAAAAAGAGCTTCAATTGGATACCAAGAACATGTGGCTAGCTATCTGGAAAAGCATTGAAAATGTCCTGCTTAATCCTCATCGATACTGATTGCACGAAAAAAATGAAATTGGGAATTTTTTTTGCCGACCCATATCTCCGCGAATATCCAACCAAATTGAGAAATCTAAACTGAATCTGATAGAGCACAAAAAGAGCTTCAATTTGATATTAAGAACATGTGGCTAGCTATCTGGAAAAGCATTGAAAATGTCCTGCTTAATCCTCATCGATACTGATTGCACGAAAAAAACGAAATTGGGGATTTTTTTTTTGCCAACTCATATCTCCGCGAATATCCAACCAAATTGAGAAATCTAAACTGAATCTGATAGAGCATAAAAAGAGCTTCAATTTGATACCAAGAACATGTGGCTAGCTATCTGGAAAAGCATTGAAAATGTCCTGCTAAATCCTCATCGATACTGATTGCACGAAAAAAATGAAATTGGGGATTTTTTTTGCCGACCCATATCTCCGCGAATAGCCAACCAAATTGAGAAATCTAAACTGAATCTGATAAAGCACAAAAAGAGCTTCAATTTGATACCAAGAACATGTGGCTAGCTATTTGGAAAAGCATTGAAAATGTCCTGCTTAATCCTCATCGATACTGATTGCACGAAAAAAACGAAATTGGGGATTTTTTTTTTGCCAACCCATATCTCCGCGAATATTCAACCAAATTGAGAAATCTAAACTGAATCTGATAGAGCACAAAAAGAGCTTCAATTTGAGCCTAAGAACAGAAATCTAGCTAACCGGGAAAGCAACAAAAAGTGCCTTCATGTCTCACATCGATACTGATTGCACGAAAAAAACGAAATTGGGGATTTTTTTTTGCCGACCCATATCTCCGCGAATATCCAACCAAATTAAGAAATCTAAACTGAATCTGATAGAGCATAAAAAGAGCTTCAATTGGATACCAAGAACATGTGGCTAGCTATCTGGAAAAGCATTGAAAATGTCCTGCTTAATCCTCATCGATACTGATTGCACGAAAAAAACGAAATTGGGGATTTTTTTTTGCCAACCCATATCTCCGCGAATATTCAACCAAATTAAGAAATCTAAACTGAATCTGATAGAGCACAAAAAGAGCTTCAATTTGAGCCTAAGAACAGAAATTTAGCTAACCGGGAAAGCAACAAAAAGTGCCTTCATGTCTCACATCGATACTGATTGCACGAAAAAAACGAAATTGGGGATTTTTTTTTTGCCGACCCATATCTCCGCGAATATCCAACCAAATTAAGAAATCTAAACTGAATCTGATAGAGCATAAAAAGAGCTTCAATTGGATATCAAGAACATGTGGCTAGCTATCTGGAAAAGCATTGAAAATGTCCTGCTTAATCCTCATCGATACTGATTGCACGAAAAAAATGAAATTGGGGATTTTTTTTGCCGACCCATATCTCCGCGAATAGCCAACCAAATTGAGAAATCTAAACTGAATCTGATAGAGCACAAAAAGAGCTTCAATTTGATACCAAGAACATGTGGCTAGCTATTTGGAAAAGCATTGAAAATGTCCTGCTTAATCCTCATCGATACTGATTGCACGAAAAAAACGAAATTGGGGATTTTTTTTTGCCAACCCATATCTCCGCGAATATTCAACCAAATTGAGAAATCTAAACTGAATCTGATAGAGCACAAAAAGAGCTTCAATTTGAGCCTAAGAACAGAAATCTAGCTAACCGGGAAAGCAACAAAAAGTGCCTTCATGTCTCACATCGATACTGATTGCACGAAAAAAACGAAATTGGGGATTTTTTTTTGCCGACCCATATCTCCGCGAATATCCAACCAAATTAAGAAATCTAAACTGAATCTGATAGAGCATAAAAAGAGCTTCAATTGGATACCAAGAACATGTGGCTAGCTATCTGGAAAAGCATTGAAAATGTCCTGCTTAATCCTCATCGATACTGATTGCACGAAAAAAACGAAATTGGGGATTTTTTTTTGCCAACCCATATCTCCGCGAATATTCAACCAAATTAAGAAATCTAAACTGAATCTGATAGAGCACAAAAAGAGCTTCAATTTGAGCCTAAGAACAGAAATTTAGCTAACCGGGAAAGCAACAAAAAGTGCCTTCATGTCTCACATCGATACTGATTGCACGAAAAAAACGAAATTGGGGATTTTTTTTTTGCCGACCCATATCTCCGCGAATATCCAACCAAATTAAGAAATCTAAACTGAATCTGATAGAGCATAAAAAGAGCTTCAATTGGATATCAAGAACATGTGGCTAGCTATCTGGAAAAGCATTGAAAATGTCCTGCTTAATCCTCATCGATACTGATTGCACGAAAAAAATGAAATTGGGGATTTTTTTTGCCGACCCATATCTCCGCGAATAGCCAACCAAATTGAGAAATCTAAACTGAATCTGATAGAGCACAAAAAGAGCTTCAATTTGATACCAAGAACATGTGGCTAGCTATTTGGAAAAGCATTGAAAATGTCCTGCTTAATCCTCATCGATACTGATTGCACGAAAAAAACGAAATTGGGGATTTTTTTTTGCCAACCCATATCTCCGCGAATATTCAACCAAATTGAGAAATCTAAACTGAATCTGATAGAGCACAAAAAGAGCTTCAATTTGAGCCTAAGAACAGAAATCTAGCTAACCGGGAAAGCAACAAAAAGTGCCTTCATGTCTCACATCGATACTGATTGCACGAAAAAAACGAAATTGGGGATTTTTTTTTTGCCGACCCATATCTCCGCGAATATCCAACCAAATTAAGAAATCTAAACTGAATCTGATAGAGCATAAAAAGAGCTTCAATTGGATACCAAGAACATGTGGCTAGCTATCTGGAAAAGCATTGAAAATGTCCTGCTTAATCCTCATCGATACTGATTGCACGAAAAAAATGAAATTGGGAATTTTTTTTGCCGACCCATATCTCCGCGAATATCCAACCAAATTGAGAAATCTAAACTGAATCTGATAGAGCACAAAAAGAGCTTCAATTTGATACTAAGAACATGTGGCTAGCTATCTGGAAAAGCATTGAAAATGTCCTGCTTAATCCTCATCGATACTGATTGCACGAAAAAAACGAAATTGGGGATTTTTTTTTTGCCAACTCATATTTCCGCGAATATCCAACCAAATTGAGAAATCTAAACTGAATCTGATAGAGCATAAAAAGAGCTTCAATTTGATACCAAGAACATGTGGCTAGCTATCTGGAAAAGCATTGAAAATGTCCTGCTTAATCCTCATCGATACTGATTGCACGAAAAAAATGAAATTGGGGATTTTTTTTGCCGACCCATATCTCCGCGAATAGCCAACCAAATTGAGAAATCTAAACTGAATCTGATAGAGCACAAAAAGAGCTTCAATTTGATACTAAGAACATGTGGCTAGCTATTTGGAAAAGCATTGAAAATGTCCTGCTTAATCCTCATCGATACTGATTGCACGAAAAAAACGAAATTGGGGATTTTTTTTTTGCCAACCCATATCTCCGCGAATAGCCAACCAAATTGAGAAATCTAAACTGAATCTGATAGAGCATAAAAAGAGCTTCAATTTGAGCCTAATAACAGAAATCTAGCTAACCGGGAAAGCAACAAAAAGTGCCTTCATGTCTCACATCGATACTGATTGCACGAAAAAAACGAAATTGGGGATTTTTTTTTTGCCAACCCATATCTCCGCGAATATCCAACCAAATTAAGAAATCTAAACTGAATCTGATAGAGCATAAAAAGAGCTTCAATTTGATACCAAGAACATGTGGCTAGCTATCTGGAAAAGCATTGAAAATGTCCTGCTTAATCCTCATCGATACTGATTGCACGAAAAAAATGAAATTGGGAATTTTTTTTGCCGACCCATATCTCCGCGAATATCCAGCCAAATTAAGAAATCTAAACTGAATCTGATAGAGCATAAAAAGAGCTTTTATTTGATACCAAGAACATGTGGCTAGCTATCTGGAAAAGCATTGAAAATGTCCTGCTTAATCCTCATCGTAACTGATTGCACGAAAAAAATGAAATTGGGGATTTTTTTTGCCAACCCATATCTCCGCGAATATTCAACCAAATTGAGAAATCTAAACTGAATCTGATAGAGCATAAAAAGAGCTTCAATTTGAGCCTAAGAACAGAAATCTAGCTAACCGGGAAAGCAACAAAAAGTGCCTTCATGTCTCACATCGATACTGATTGCACGAAAAAAACGAAATTGGGGATTTTTTTTTGCCAACCCATATCTCCGCGAATAGCCAACCAAATTGAGAAATCTAAACTGAATCTGATAGAGCATAAAAAGAGCTTCAATTTGAGCCTAATAACAGAAATCTAGCTAACCGGGAAAGCAACAAAAAGTGCCTTCATGTCTCACATCGATACTGATTGCACGAAAAAAACGAAATTGGGGATTTTTTTTTTGCCAACCCATATCTCCGCGAATATCCAACCAAATTAAGAAATCTAAACTGAATCTGATAGAGCATAAAAAGAGCTTTAATTTGATACCAAGAACATGTGGCTAGCTATCTGGAAAAGCATTGAAAATGTCCTGCTTAATCCTCATCGATACTGATTGCACGAAAAAAATGAAATTGGGGATTTTTTTTGCCGACCCATATCTCCGCGAATAGCCAACCAAATTGAGAAATCTAAACTGAATCTGATAGAGCACAAAAAGAGCTTCAATTTGATACCAAGAACATGTGGCTAGCTATCTGGAAAAGCATTGAAAATGTCCTGCTTAATCCTCATCGATACTGATTGCACGAAAAAAACGAAATTGGGGATTTTTTTTTGCCAACCCATATCTCCGCGAATATCTAACCAAATTAAGAAATCTAAACTGAATCTGATAGAGCACAAAAAGAGCTTCAATTTGAGCCTAAGAACATGTGGCTAGCTATCTGGAAAAGCATTGAAAATGTCCTGCTTAATCCTCATCGATACTGATTGCACGAAAAAAATGAAATTGGGGATTTTTTTTGCCGACCCATATCTCCGCGAATATCCAACCAAATTGAGAAATCTAAACTGAATCTGACAGAGCACAAAAAGAGCTTCAATTTGAGCCTAAGAACATGTGGCTAGCTATCTGGAAAAGCATTGAAAATGTCCTGCTTAATCCTCATCGATACTGATTGCACGAAAAAAATGAAATTGGGGATTTTTTTTGCCGACCCATATCTCCGCGAATATCCAACCAAATTGAGAAATCTAAACTGAATCTGATAGAGCACAAAAAGAGCTTCAATTTGAGCCTAATTACAGAAATCTAGCTAACCGGGAAAGCAACAAAAAGTGCCTTCATGTCTCACATCGATACTGATTGCACGAAAAAAACGAAATTGGGGATTTTTTTTTTGCCAACCCATATCTCCGCGAATAGCCAACCAAATTGAGAAATCTAAACTGAATCTGATAGAGCATAAAAAGAGCTTCAATTTGAGCCTAATAACAGAAATCTAGCTAACCGGGAAAGCAACAAAAAGTGCCTTCATGTCTCACATCGATACTGATTGCACGAAAAAAACGAAATTGGGGATTTTTTTTTTGCCAACCCATATCTCCGCGAATATCCAACCAAATTAAGAAATCTAAACTGAATCTGATAGAGCATAAAAAGAGCTTCAATTTGATACCAAGAACATGTGGCTAGCTATCTGGAAAAGCATTGAAAATGTCCTGCTTAATCCTCATCGATACTGATTGCACGAAAAAAATGAAATTGGGAATTTTTTTTGCCGACCCATATCTCCGCGAATATCCAGCCAAATTAAGAAATCTAAACTGAATCTGATAGAGCATAAAAAGAGCTTTTATTTGATACCAAGAACATGTGGCTAGCTATCTGGAAAAGCATTGAAAATGTCCTGCTTAATCCTCATCGTAACTGATTGCACGAAAAAAATGAAATTGGGGATTTTTTTTGCCAACCCATATCTCCGCGAATATTCAACCAAATTGAGAAATCTAAACTGAATCTGATAGAGCATAAAAAGAGCTTCAATTGGATACCAAGAACATGTGGCTAGCTATCTGGAAAAGCATTGAAAATGTCCTGCTTAATCCTCATCGATACTGATTGCACGAAAAAAATGAAATTGGGAATTTTTTTTGCCGACCCATATCTCCGCGAATATCCAGCCAAATTAAGAAATCTAAACTGAATCTGATAGAGCATAAAAAGAGCTTTTATTTGATACCAAGAACATGTGGCTAGCTATCTGGAAAAGCATTGAAAATGTCCTGCTTAATCCTCATCGTAACTGATTGCACGAAAAAAATGAAATTGGGGATTTTTTTTGCCAACCCATATCTCCGCGAATATTCAACCAAATTGAGAAATCTAAACTGAATCTGATAGAGCACAAAAAGAGCTTCAATTTGAGCCTAAGAACAGAAATCTAGCTAACCGGGAAAGCAACAAAAAGTGCCTTCATGTCTCACATCGATACTGATTGCACGAAAAAAACGAAATTGGGGATTTTTTTTTGCCAACCCATATCTCCGCGAATAGCCAACCAAATTGAGAAATCTAAACTGAATCTGATAGAGCATAAAAAGAGCTTCAATTTGAGCCTAATAACAGAAATCTAGCTAACCGGGAAAGCAACAAAAAGTGCCTTCATGTCTCACATCGATACTGATTGCACGAAAAAAACGAAATTGGGGATTTTTTTTTTGCCAACCCATATCTCCGCGAATATCCAACCAAATTAAGAAATCTAAACTGAATCTGATAGAGCATAAAAAGAGCTTTAATTTGATACCAAGAACATGTGGCTAGCTATCTGGAAAAGCATTGAAAATGTCCTGCTTAATCCTCATCGATACTGATTGCACGAAAAAAATGAAATTGGGAATTTTTTTTGCCGACCCATATCTCCGCGAATATCCAGCCAAATTAAGAAATCTAAACTGAATCTGATAGAGCATAAAAAGAGCTTTTATTTGATACCAAGAACATGTGGCTAGCTATCTGGAAAAGCATTGAAAATGTCCTGCTTAATCCTCATCGTAACTGATTGCACGAAAAAAATGAAATTGGGGATTTTTTTTGCCAACCCATATCTCCGCGAATATTCAACCAAATTGAGAAATCTAAACTGAATCTGATAGAGCATAAAAAGAGCTTCAATTGGATACCAAGAACATGTGGCTAGCTATCTGGAAAAGCATTGAAAATGTCCTGCTTAATCCTCATCGATACTGATTGCACGAAAAAAATGAAATTGGGAATTTTTTTTGCCGACCCATATCTCCGC